>SJYA01001894.1:357233-553223 GCA_006410615.1 Neotragus moschatus
GATGCCATGATCTTCATTTTCTGAATGTTGAGCTTTAAGCCAACTTTTTCACTCTCCTCTTTCACTTTCATCAAGAGGCTCTTTAGTTCCTCTTCACTTTCTGCCATAAGGGTGGTGTCATCTGCATATCTGAGGTGATTGATATTTCTCCCAGCAATCTTGATTCCAGCTTGTGTTTCTTCCAGTCCAGCATTTCTCATGATGTATTTTGCATATAAGTTAAATAAGCAGGGTGACAATATACAACCTTGACGTACTCCTTTTCCCATTTTGAACCAGTCTGTTGTTCCACGTCCAGTTCTAACTGTTGCTGCAATTCATGGGGTCGCAAAGAGTCGGACACGACTGATTGACTGAACTGAATGGAGAAACAGACATGGAGAACAGACTTATGGACATGGGAGGAGGGGAAGAATGACAGGGTGAGATGTAAGAATGAGAGGAAGCAAGTAACATGGAAACTTACAATACCATATGTAAAATAGATAGCCAATGGGAATTTGCTGTATGACTCAAAGAACTCAAACAGGAACTCTGTAACAATCCAGTGGGGTTGATGGGGAGGGAGATGGCAGGGAGTTTCAAGAGGGAAGGGACATATGTATATCTATGCTGATTCGTGTTGATATTTGGCATAAAACAATAAAATTCTGTAAAGCCATTCTTTTCAAATTTAAAAAAAAAGATATGTTTGCAAAAGATTCCCCCCAGGTTGGATGATGTCCCATATGATACTGGGGAAGAGTGGTGAGCAATTAGTAATAGCTCCAGAAAGAATGAAGGGGCTTGGCAAAAGCAGAAACAACACTCAGTTTGAATGTGCCTGGTGGTGAAAATAAAGTCTGATACTGTAAAGAACTATATTGCATAGGAACTTGGAATGCTAGATCCATGAATCAAGGTAAATTGAACATGGTCAAGCAGGAGATGGCAAGGGTAATTATTGACATCTTAGGGATCAGTGAACTAAAATGGACAGGAATGGGTGAATTTAATTCAGGTGACCATTATATCTACTACTGTGGGCAAAAGTCCCATAGAAGAAATCAAGTAGCCCTCATAATCAGCAAGAGTCCAAAATGCAATACTTGGGTGCAATCTCAAAAACAATTTCCAAGGCAAAGCATTCAACATCACGATAAGCCAAGTCTATGCCCCAAACACCAATGCCAAAGAAGCCGAAGATGAATAGTTCTATGATGAATTACAAGACCTTGTAGAATTAACACCAAAAAAAGTGTCCTTTTCATCACAAGGGATTGGAATGCAAAAGAGGAGGTCAAGAGATATCTGAGGGAACAGGCAACTTTGGCCTTGGAGTACAAAATGAAGCAGGGCAAAAGCTAACAAAGTTTTGCCAAGAGAACACACTGGTCATAGCAAACACCCTTTTCCAACAACACAAGAGATAACTCTATACATGGACATCACCAAATGGTCAATACCAAAATCAGATTGATTACATTCTTTGCAGCCAAAGATGGAGAAGCTCTATACAGTCAGCAAAAACAAGACCTAGAGCTGACTGTGGCTCAGATTATCAGCACCTTATTGCAAAATTCAGGCTTAAGCTGAACAAAGTAGAGAAAATCACTAGGCCATTCAGCCATGACCTCAATCAAATGCCTTACAATTATACAGTGGAAGTGACAAACAGATTCAGGGGATTAGATCTGGTATACAAAATACCTGAAGAACTATGGACAGAGGTTCATAACACTGTACAGGAGGGAGTGAACAAAACCATCCCAAATAAAAAGAATGCAGAAAGGAAAAATGGTTGTCTAAAAAGGCTTTACAAATGGCTAAGGGAAAAACAGAAGTGAAAGGCAAAAGAGAAAGGGAAATATATACCCAACTGAATGCAGAGTTCCAGCAACTAGCAAGGAGAGATCAGCAGGCCATCTTCAATGAATAGGCCTTCAAAGAAACAGAGGAAAAGAATAGAATGGGAAACACTAGAGATCTCTTGAAGAAAATTGGAGATATCAAAGGAACATTTGATGCAAGGGTGGGCACAATAAATGACAAAAACAGTAAGGACCTAACAGAAGCAGAAGAGATTAAGAAGAGGTAACAAGAATATACAGAACTGTACAAAAAATGTCTTAATGACTTCAACAACCACAATGGTGTGTTCACTCACCTACAGCCATATATCTTGACGGGTGAAGTGAAGAGGGCCTCAGGAAGCATTACTACCAACAAAGCTACTGGAGGTGATGGACTTCCAGCTGAGCTATTTCAAATCCTAGAAGATGATGTTGTAAAATTGCTGCACTCAATAGGTTTGCAAACTTGGAAAACTTAGCAGTGGCCACAGGGCTGGAAATGTCAGTCTTCATCCCAATCCCAAAGAAAGAAAGTGATAAAGAATATTCAAGTTACCAGACAATTGCACTCACTTCCTATGCTTGTAGGGTTATGCTCAAAATCCTTCAAGCTAGACTTCAGTAGTACTTGAACCAAGAACTTCCAAATGTACAAACTGGATTTAGACAAGTCAGAGGAGCCAGAGATCAAATTGCCAACATCCACTGGATCATAGAGAAAGCAAAGGAATTCCAGAAAAACATCTATTTCTGCTTCATTGACTACATGAAAGCCTTTGACTGTGTGGACCACAACAAACTGGCAAATTATTAAAGAGGTAGGAATACCAGACCATCTTACCTGTCTCCTGAGAAACCTGTATGTGGGTCAAGAAGCAACAGTCAGAACCTTACAGGGAACAACTGACAGGTTCAAAATTGGGAAAGGAGTTTGGCAAGGCTGTATACTGTCACCCTGTTTATTTAATTTAAATGTACAGTACATCATGCAAAATGCTTGGCTAGATGAGTTACAGGCTAGAATCAAGTTTTCCAGGAGAAATATCAATAACTTCAGATATATAGGTTATACCACTCTAATGGCAGGAATTGGAAAGGAACTAAAAAGCCTCTTGATGAGGGTAAATGAAGAGAGTGAAAAATCTGGCTTAAAACTCAATATACATAAAACTAAAATCATGACCTCTGGACTCATCACTTCATGGCAAATAGAAGAGAAAAAAGAAAAAGCAGTGACAGATTTTCTCTTTTTGAGTTCCATAATCATTATGAATGGTGACTGCAGCCATGAAATTAGAAGACACTTGCATCTTGGAAGGAAAGATATGCCGAACCCAAACAGTGTATTAAAAAGCAAAGACATCACTGCCAAGAAAGATCCATATAGTCAAAGCTATGGTTTTTCCAGTAATCTTGTATGGATGTGAGAGTTGGACCATAAAGAAGACTGAGCACCAAAGAACTGGTGCTTTCTAATTGTGGTACTGGAGAAGACTCTTGAGAGTCCCTTGGACTGCAAGGAGATTTAAACAGTCTATCTTAAAGATAATCAACCCTGATTATTCATCGGAAGGACTGATGTTGAAGCTGAAGCTCCAATACTTTGGCCACCTGATGCAAAGAGCTGACTCACTGGAAATATATCTTGATGCTGGGAAAGATTGAGGGCATGAGAAGTGGGGGACAGAGGATGAGATGGTAGAACAGCATCACTGACTCAATGAAGATGAACTTGGGCAAACTCCAGGAGACAGTGAGGAACAGAGTGGCCTGGCATTCTGCAGTTCATAGAGTTGCAAAGAGTCAGACAGGGCTTAGCAACTCAACACCAAAACCACTATAATTAATAATGTCTGCTCGAGCATTTGAATGGGTAAGCAGTGATCTTATGCCTCTGCCCCAGCTCTAGAAGCAAACTGGTGAAGTTGCCCAAATTTTTCTTTAGCATTCCTAGTCCACCAAGTCTATCTCTGTCTCTTGCTGAGTTATTTCCTTCATCTGACTTGCCCCATCCCAGATAATACCTCTGTGCATTAAGCATGGTCACCCATTTTCTGGATGAGGAAACTGAAATTCTGAAATATTAAGCAACTTACCCAGCATCACAAAATTTATACAGATAGAACAGAAGTTTTTAATCAGGTCTACCTGACACCATAGTTCCCACACTATAATGTTTAACATAGAAGGCATTAGTAAAGGTCTTCAACCAAAGAGAATAGCCCAACCTTCCTCTTTTTGTTAGGAGAAGCCTTCTGCCAATAGGTGCCCATCTTTTCTTGTATTCAATCAGATGAAGTAGAAGGCTCTAAGGAGTCCATCAAAGAGCCCTTCCTCCACTCCACAGCCTTCCCCACCAATTCCTCTGCCAAGCTTTGGCTCCCCTCTCTTAGGTACAGTTCAGTTCAGTTCAGTCGCTCAGTCGTGTCCGACTCTTTGCAACTCCATGAATCGCAGCACACCAGGCCTCCCTGTCCATCACCAACTCCTGGAGTTCACTCACTCATCCATTGAGTCAGTGATGCCATCCAGCCATCTCATTCTCTGTTGTCCCCTTCTCCTCTTGCCCCCAATCCCTCCCAGCATCAAAATCTTTTCCAATGAGTCAACTCTTCTCATGAGGTGACCAGAGTACAGAGTTTTAGCTTTAGCATCATTCCTTCCAAAGAAATCTCAGGGCTGATCTCCTCCAGAATGGACTGGTTGGATTTCCTTGCAGTCCAAGGGACTCTCAAGAGTCTTCTCCAACACCACTGTTCAAATGCATCAATTCTTCAGCGCTCAGCCTTCTCTTAGGAACAGTTTCTCTCATCTCACCTATTTTTTTATCCTTAAGTAGCTGTTGCTTGGAGAGGGCTGGAGACCACCTGGTAAAGAAAGAGCAAAATTCTAACTGGAACAGTGTCAAACCTCCAACTTATGGAAAAATCCATGGTGACTGAGCATTCCCACAAGCAGGGGGGCTATAAATAGGGGTCTTGGACCACAGCCTAGGCCTGGAGCCTGCTGACAAGGAGGTCTACCTGCCTGGATGGGCTAATACTTGCTCCCAAGGCGCAGTTTAGGATTTTTTAGTCCATTGTTGCTGTACATTTGGCCTCCTACTCCTGAAAGCTGAGACTCAGCTCTGAGAGTCTGGAAATCCAGACCCAGAGTCTATGACAAGTGGAATCTTCAACTTGCCCCTTCCTACCCCTGTGAAACTACCTAACTGGGCAGCTTGCTACTGGTGCTGTGTTTTGTCACCAGCTCGGGGTGAGCAAGCAAGGGAAGAGTGACAAAGCCACCAAGACCTTCCTAAAAGCTAAGACTCTTGTCTTTTCCTCAGCTAAGACCCCAGCTCCCCATGCCTACCAGTTTACCATCCTCAATGATGGGCAGTGCAGAGGTTCAGTGGGCCAGCTCTGAACCCAACTAGACTTGACTTTAAATTCCTCACTGACAGGTATCTTAAATCCCATTCCCTAGAATCAGAGCCTGATATGGAGATTCATGAGTACATGATTTACAGAGGAAATTATCTCAAGAAAAAATGAAGGGAACTAGGACAGGAAGAGGGGAATGCTCTGCAAAAGATGAGGTCTCAGCTGGAGTCTAACCTCCACCTGATCTCATGTGGGCTCTGCAGGGGCTTCTTAAAGGGAGTTAACCCCTTTTAAGGAAAGCAAGTCAGACTCTTACATTCCTGTGTCAACCAGTGATTATACACCTTTGAAGAACAGGATGTGTGATGGAAGAGGATGACAAAAGTTCTCAGGAGGTTCGGGACAAGGACATCAGCCCAGAGAAGGTCTCAGATGCAAGCTTTAAGCCACTACACTGGCAGCAGCTGGAGGTGGGGTTACTGGATGGGAAAAGAGAGCCAGCTGAGGTTCAAACATTAGCTATCACACTGAGCAAGATTCAGCCAATTCCTCTACGAAACAAGCATAACACTTATCATGTGGGTGTGTTAGGGGGTAAACTCAAGTTTGCCAAAACAAGGTAAGTTCTCAGTGGCTGCAAGCTACAATTCCTATTGCTTGGTGAAGTCATTTTAAGTCAGGAGGTTAGCTTGACTAGTCTGTGGGGTGCCCATACATTTGGACAAACATTATGCTGAATATTTCTGTGAGGGAGTTTTGGATGAGAGTAATATTCCAATCCCCAAATAAGGCAATGCCAAACAGTGTTCAAATTACCAATTGTGCTCATTTCACATGCTAGTAAGGTAATGCTCAAAATCCTTCAAGCTAGGCTTCAGCAGTACGTGAACCAAGAACTTCCAGATGAGCTGTGGTACATATGTACAATGGAATATTACTCAGCCATAAAAAGGAACCCATTTGAGTCCATTCTGATAAGGTGGATGAACCTAGAGCCTATTACACAGAGTGAAGTAAGTCAGAAAGAGAAAAACAAATATCATACACTAATGCATATATATGGAATCTAGAAATAAGGTACTAATGAAATTATTTGCAGGGAAGCAATGGAGACACAGACATAGAGAACAGACTTACAGACACGGGAGGAGAGGGAGGAAGGAGAGGATGGAATGTATGGAGAGAGTAACATGGAAACTTACATTAGCATATATATAATAAATAGCCAACGGGAATTTGTTGTATGACACAGGGAATTCAAACCAGGGCTCTATAACAACCTAGAGGGTTAAATGGGAGGGAAATGGGTGAGAAGTTCAAGAGAAGGGATATATGTGTGCTTATGGCTGATTCATGTTGATGTTTGGCAGAAACCAACACAATTCTTTAAAGCAAATTTTTTTATTAAAAAATAAATAATTGGGACTTCCCTGATAGTCCAATGGCTAAGACTCCATGCTCCCAATGCAGAGGGCCCAGGTTTGATCCCTGCTCAGGAAACTAGATCCAACATGCCACAACTAAGACCCAGCAAAGCCAAATAAAATAAATAAATTTTAAAAATTAACTATTTTTTCAAAAAAGAACTTTCAGATGTACAAGCTGGGTTTAGAAAAGACAAAGAAACCAGAGTTCAAATTGCCAACATTCATTGGATCATAGAGAAAGCAAGGGAATTGCAACAAAACACCTACTTCATTGACTAAGCTAATGTCTTTGACTGTGTGGACCAAAATCAACTATGGAAAACTCTTAAAGAGGTGGGAATGCCAGGCCACCTTACCTGCCTCCTGAGAAACCTATATACAGGTCAATAACAGTTAGAACCAGACATGGAACAATGGACTGGCTCAAAACTGGGAAAGGAATACATCAAGGTTGCATATTGTCACCCATGCTTACTTAGCTTATGCAGAGTACATCATGCAAACTTCTAGGCTGCATTACTCACAAGCTCAAATCAATATTGCCAGGAGAAATATCAACAGTCTCAGATATGCAGATACCATTCTAATGGTAGATAGTGAAGAGGAACTAAAGAGCCTCTTGATGAGAATGAAAGAGGAGAGTGAAAAAGCTGGCTTAAAACTCAACATTCAAAAAAACTAAGATCACAGCATCCAGTCCCATCACTTCATGGCAAATAGATGGGGAAAAAGTGGAAGCAATGACAGACTTTTTTTCTGGGGGGGCTCCAAAATCACTGTGGATGGTGACTTCAGCCATGAAATTAAAGACACTTGCCCCTTGGAGGGAGAGCTATGACAAACCTAGAAAGCATATTTAAAAGGAGAGACATCACTTTGCCGACAAAGGTCCATATAGTCAATATACGTATGGTCAATATTGGTTTTTCCAACAGCCATGTACATATGTGAGAGTTGGACCATAAAGGCTGAGCACTGAAGAATTGATGCTTTTGAATTGTGGTGCTGGAGAAGACTCTTGAGAGTCCCTTGGACTACAAGGAGATCAAAACAAGCAATCCAAAAGGAAATCAACCCTGAATATTCATTGGAAGGATTGATGCTAAAGCTTCAATACTTTGGCCACCTGATGCAAAGAGCCAACTCATTTGAAAAGACTCAGATTCTGGGAAAGATTGAGGGCAAGAGGAGAAGAGGACAGCAGAGGATGAGATGGTTAGNAAAACAAGCAATCCAAAAGGAAATCAACCCTGAATATTCATTGGAAGGATTGATGCTAAAGCTTCAATACTTTGGCCACCTGATGCAAAGAGCCAACTCATTTGAAAAGACTCAGATTCTGGGAAAGATTGAGGGCAAGAGGAGAAGAGGACAGCAGAGGATGAGATGGTTAGATAGCATCACAGACTTAATGGACATGAATTTAAGCAAACTATGGGAGATAGTGAAAGGCAGGGAAGCCTGGCATGCTGCAGTGCATGGGGTAGCAAAGAGTCGCATATGACTGAAAAACATTCAAATCAATGACTTTGACTTGTTCAGTTGCTCAGTTGTGTCTGACTCTTTGTGACTCCATGGATTGCAGCACGTTAGTCTTCCCTGTCCTTCACCATCTCCCAGTGTTTGCTCAAACTCATGTTCACTGAATCGGTGAAGCCATTCAACCATCTTGTCCTCTCTCATCCCCTAGTCCTCCTGCCTTCAATCTTTCCCAGCATCATGGTCTTTTCTAATCAGTTGACTCTTCGCATTAGGTGGCCAAAGTATTGGAGCTTCAGCTTTAGTTTCAGTCCTTCCAATGAATGAAGTCCTTCCACAAGGGCTTCCTTTGTGGCTCAGCTGTAAAGAATCTGCCCACAAGGTAAGAGACTTGGGTTCGATCCCTGGGTTGGGAAGACCCCCTGGAGAAGGGACCAGCTACCCACTCCAGTATTCTGGCCTGAAGAATTCCATGGGCTGTATAGTCTATGGGGTCACAAAGAGTTGGACATGACTTTCACTTCACTTCCAAAAATCCTTATTAAAAAATTCAGACTCAAANTGGCATGCTGCAATTCATGGGGTCGCAAAGAGTCAGACATGACTGAGCAACTGAACTGAACTGAACTGATACAGTCTTACCCAGTTTGGCAGGGTCAGAAATTTGGAAGTGGCTTAACTGGGCGGTTGTAGCTAAGTGTCTTCTATGTGATTGCAGCCAAGAGGTTGGCCAGGGTTGTGGACATCAGAAGGCTTGACTGGGGCTGGCGGGTCCATTTTCAAGTTGGCTCTTCCATGCAACTGGTCAAATAGTGCTGGCCATTGGCAGGAGACCTCAGCTCCTCGCCTTGTAGACCTGCCCAGAGGGCTGCTTGAGTGTCCTCCTGACATGGCAGCTGTTCTTCTGAGAGAAAAGGATCCAAGAGAGAAAAAGATGGAAGCAGCAGTGTCTTTTGTGACCTAGTTTTAGAAGTTACATATCAACATTTCCACCCTGGTTACACAGCCCAGCCCTAGTGCGTGTGAGAGGGGAACACCAGGAGGCCAGAATCACTGGAGCCATACTGGAGGCTGGCTGCCACACAGGGACTCTATTGGCCATTTACATATATTGCTTCTAATTCTCATGACAGGGCTAAGGGCTGGGTTTTTGGTCCTCGCTGAATGGATAAATAAACATCCCCAAAGTAATTAAGTGTCTTGGGACTTCCCTGGTGGTTCAGTGGTTAAGAATCCACCTGCTAAATGCAGAGGATTCAGGTTCAATCCCTGGTCTGGGAGGATTCCCCAAGCCAAGGGGCAACTAAAACCATTCTCTACAACTACGGAAGCCCATACGCCTAGAGCCCAAGCTCCAAAATAAGAGAAGCCACCACAATGAGAACTTCATATTCTGCACCTAGAGAGTAGCTCCTGCTTGCCTCAACTAGAGAAAGCCCGAGTGCAGCAACAAAGACCCAGCACAGCAATATGTATGTTAACTTCTGTACAATGCCAACCAACATGTACAACTGGGATATTTTGCCAAAGTTGACAGCACAGCTGAAGTTTCTAAAAATTCAAGTTAGATATAGATAGATTCATTTATTCATATAAAAGACCAATAGCAGTATGTTATACATCAATATCATCCACAGCTTTTCCAGGTTCTGAGCAAAATTATAGAGACATCCAGCACACTCCATTTAAAAAAAAAAAAAAGGAAAAACAAAACTCCAGAAAATAGCAAAGTTCTGTTACTGTTGTGGTACTTGGCACCGTTTTTTATTAGCTTTTCAATCATCATCTGGAAAGAAAAAATTCTAGAACAATGTCATTAAAAATAGCTGTGGTAAAGTATAGTCGCTACTATATATCATAAAGCAGGTACAAGATATTTTACATTCACAGAAGTATGATACAGTACTGTCCTACATCTATAATATTAGTAGATGTAATTAGAAAGATTTTATTTGAGACTTGATTCTACTTTTGCAGCAGAGGACCCAACAGATGGCTATGACACAGCTCTGGCTACTGTTATAAAAAGAAAACTAGATATCTCAAGTTAAGGAGTTTATCGCTTTTCTATGTGTGGAAAGATGCAAGAGTCTGGGCTCGCAGAGGTCATTCCTTTGATGTGCACCTCAGCTATCTGGGATCAGAACCCTGTGTTTTCTCATCCTCAGTTTCCTCAGGCTGCACCTTTGGTGGTAGCTACAGTCTGATGGCTGCTAGATGCTTGGCATTCCTTGCTTCCTTCCTGAACTCCCTCAGGGCTCACCATTAAGGGTGGTTGCAATGGCTGATGACTGTGACATTCTTCGTTTACTGATAGGGCAGTTTAGTTCTCACTGTCTGATCCCCTTTAACAATCTCTTTCTCTGGCATTCAGGGTGAGGGATCATCAGTTTTTTTCTCTCTGATCTCTGTCTCCTTCACTGCTTCTTCCTTCCTTTCCTGTGCACCTCAGGAGATTTCCTCATGGGCAGACATGTCACCGGAGACATTGCAATGAGCAGGAGCACAGTTCCTACTGCTTCCAGTCTACAATTGAGTCTCCATCTTCTTCCAATTGCCTAAATGTCAGTGCTCCCTGGGGGCCCAGTCTGTAGCACTCCTCTCTCTCTCCATAACACTCTCCCATATGTAAAGAAATCTCTAGGGTATATGACTAGAAGTGGAAGCACTGGGTCATAGAACACTTTTGTCTTCCACTCTGTAAGATATTCGGAGAAGGCAATGGCAACCCACTCCAGTACTCCTGCCTGGGAAATCCTATGGATGGAGGAGCCTGGTAGGCTGCAGTCCATGGGGTCGCGAAGAGTCTGACACGACTGAAGCAACTTAGCAGCAGCAGCAGCTATAAGATATTATCAAATCGCTCTCCAAAGTATTATGCCAATGTGCATTCCCTCCAGCCAAGTGTAAGTTTATCTGCTACTTTACAAATGTTTTTGTGGACACTGTTGCTGCCTCACACAGATCCCCTTTACAATCTGATACACCCTGTTATAGCTCTTGGGCACATTGCCTGCTAATGGCTCCCAGATGCCCTTTGCTGGACAAATGGCCTTGGCAATAGGAGTCTCCTATCTTGTATTCCCTGCAGTAGGCCTCTACACATTTTTGATTTTTAAGTTGGGTCCAAGATGGAAAGAAAAAAATGGAAGCAAGAGAAGGACACCATAGTCTCTGTCTCTTTCAGGCTTGGTCCTCCCAAGCTCCAAGGTAAAGGAAGACATGGGAAGAAGAAAAGGGGGAAGGAAAAAAGAAAGGACTTCAAGGAGGAGGAGAATGGGGAATGCTGGTTTAAATCTGCTCTCCAGGACAGATGGGAGCTGCGCAAGCCTCTCTTTGCAGATGTCAAGGATACTGAAAACCCACATCACTTCCTGCCAAGAAAAGCCTTTTCTGCCTCTGTTATCTAATCACCCACTCCCTCATTCATACACTTGTCTTCTCTTTCTTTTTTAGCTATTTCCCTGAGTTCTTTCACTCTCCTTATTTGTTCACTGTTTCTGTCTCCAGTGCAGAGAACTGCTCAGTGCCAAGCAGCAGCTCAACGCTTGTTACGTGAATTCATGGATGAATCTCACTTGATATTCAAGGATTTTTAATAAAGAACAAAATGTTTTATAGAAGTTGCAAGTTTAATATTTCTTCCTCAACCTGTTGCTAAACCCTACACTTACTCATCACACACAGTAAAAAGTGAATTATAGTCCCTCAGTCGTGTCTGACTCTTTGTAACCCCATGGACTGCAGCCTGCCAGGCTCTTCTGTCAATGGGATTTCCCAGGCAAGAATACTGGAGTGGGTTACCAGTTACTTCTCCAAGGGATCTTCCCTACCCAGGGTTTGAACCCAGGTCACTCAAACACAAGAACTTCCAAATGTGAAACTGCAGCCCTATTTCCCATAACAAACCTAGCTTCTCCTTTTTCATTTCCCTGGTCTCAGNGTAGGCTGCAGTCCATGGGGTCGCGAAGAGTCTGACACGACTGAAGCAACTTAGCAGCAGCAGCAGCTATAAGATATTATCAAATCGCTCTCCAAAGTATTATGCCAATGTGCATTCCCTCCAGCCAAGTGTAAGTTTATCTGCTACTTTACAAATGTTTTTGTGGACACTGTTGCTGCCTCACACAGATCCCCTTTACAATCTGATACACCCTGTTATAGCTCTTGGGCACATTGCCTGCTAATGGCTCCCAGATGCCCTTTGCTGGACAAATGGCCTTGGCAATAGGAGTCTCCTATCTTGTATTCCCTGCAGTAGGCCTCTACACATTTTTGATTTTTAAGTTGGGTCCAAGATGGAAAGAAAAAAATGGAAGCAAGAGAAGGACACCATAGTCTCTGTCTCTTTCAGGCTTGGTCCTCCCAAGCTCCAAGGTAAAGGAAGACATGGGAAGAAGAAAAGGGGGAAGGAAAAAAGAAAGGACTTCAAGGAGGAGGAGAATGGGGAATGCTGGTTTAAATCTGCTCTCCAGGACAGATGGGAGCTGCGCAAGCCTCTCTTTGCAGATGTCAAGGATACTGAAAACCCACATCACTTCCTGCCAAGAAAAGCCTTTTCTGCCTCTGTTATCTAATCACCCACTCCCTCATTCATACACTTGTCTTCTCTTTCTTTTTTAGCTATTTCCCTGAGTTCTTTCACTCTCCTTATTTGTTCACTGTTTCTGTCTCCAGTGCAGAGAACTGCTCAGTGCCAAGCAGCAGCTCAACGCTTGTTACGTGAATTCATGGATGAATCTCACTTGATATTCAAGGATTTTTAATAAAGAACAAAATGTTTTATAGAAGTTGCAAGTTTAATATTTCTTCCTCAACCTGTTGCTAAACCCTACACTTACTCATCACACACAGTAAAAAGTGAATTATAGTCCCTCAGTCGTGTCTGACTCTTTGTAACCCCATGGACTGCAGCCTGCCAGGCTCTTCTGTCAATGGGATTTCCCGGGCAAGAATACTGGAGTGGGTTACCAGTTACTTCTCCAAGGGATCTTCCCTACCCAGGGTTTGAACCCAGGTCACTCAAACACAAGAACTTCCAAATGTGAAACTGCAGCCCTATTTCCCATAACAAACCTAGCTTCTCCTTTTTCATTTCCCTGGTCTCAGAGCCTTGCCTCTTCGTCTCTCTCTGCAATCCTGGACACTTAGGGAAGGCTCTACCAACCATCTGGTCTGCCTGGAGCCACAGACCACTTGTCTTTCCATTTTTTTTCATCTTGTGCACCTTCCTGGTGGTTTTTAATATGTCTGTCTATAAAATTCATTGGCTTCACTTCTCTGCAGTCCTATCGTGAATAGGGCCACTTCCTTAGACACAGACCCATCCTACCTGTTTTCTCCTTAAAATTCCTCTTGTTCCTTCTAGAGTCTATCACTATTCCATTCACTCCACCTCACTCCCCAAAGCCACATGTGAGTGAGCATGTGCACACAGACACATTCTTTCTTTCTGTGTGTATTTATATACCAATAATTTGTTGATAATATATTATATACAATTTGTATAAATATATGATATGTATGTTGATGCTCAGTTGCCCAGTTGTGTCCAACTCTTTGCCACCCCATGGACTGCAACATGCCAGTCCTCCCTGTCCTTCACCATCTCCCAAAGTTTGCCCAAGTTCATGTCCATTGTCTTGGTGATGCCCTCCAACCATCTCATCCTCTGACATCTCATCCTCTTCTCCATCTGCCCTCAATCTTTCCCAGCACTAGAGACTTTTCTAATGAGATGGCTGTTCGCATTCCATGAGCAAACTACTAGAGCTTCAGCATCAGTCCTTCCAATGAGTATTCAGGGTTGATTTCCCTTAAGATTGGCTGGTTTGATCTCCTTGCTGTCCAAGGGACTCTCAGGAGTCTTCTTCAGAACCACAGTTTGAAGGCATCAATTCTTTGGCGCTCTGCCTTCTTTATGGTCCAGCTCTCACAACCATACGTGACCACTGGGAAGACCATAGCCTTGACTATACAGACCTTTGTCAGCAGAGTAATGTCTCTGGTTTTCAACACACTGTCTAGGTTTGTCATAGCTTTCCTGCCATGTAGCAATAACCTGATTTCGTGGCTGCAGTCACCATTCACAGTGATTTTAGAGCCCAAGAAGAGGAAATCTGTCACTAGTTCCACCTTTTCCCTTTCTATTTGCCATGAAGTAATGGGTTAAAGTCTGCTTGCAATGCAGGAGACATGGGTTCGATCCCCAGGTCAGGAAGATCCCCTGGAGAAGGAAATAGCAACCCACTCGAGTATTCTTGCCTGGAGAATCCCATGGACGGAGGAGCCTGGCGGGCTACAGTCCACAGGATCGCAAAGAATCAGACATGACTGAGAAACTTCACTTCACTTAATGGGGTTGGATGCCATGATCTTAGTTTTTTAATATTACGTTTTAAGCCGGGTCTTTCACTCTTCTCCTTCACTCTCATCAGGAGGCTCTTTAGTTCCTCTTCACTTTTTGCCATTACAATGGCATCATCCACATATCTGAAGTTGATTTTTCTCTGGCCTATCTTAATTCCAGCTTATAACTCATCCAGCTTGGCATTTCTCATGATGTGCTCAGCATATAGGTTAAATAAATAGGGTAACAGCAGACAGCCCGTCATACTCCTTTCTCAATCCTGAATCAATCAGTTGTTCCATACAGGTTTCCAACTGTTGCTTCTTGACCCATATACAGATTTCTCAGAAGACAGGTGAGATGGTCTGGCATTCTCATCTCTTTAAGAGCTTTTGTTATGATCCACACAGTCAAAGATTTTAATGTAGTCAATGAAACAGAGGTAGACTTTTTCTGAAATCCCCTTGCTTTCTCCACAATCCACTGAATATTGGCAATTTGATCTCTAGTTCTTCTGCCTTTCCTAAACCCAGCTTGGACATGTGGAAGTTCTTGGTTTGTGTAATGCTGAAGCCTAGCATGCAAGACTTTAAGCATGACCTTACTAGCACGGGAGAAGACTGCAATTGTCCAATGGTTTGAACATTCTTTAGTTCTGCTCTTCTTGGGAACTGGGATGGGGATTGACATTTTCCAGTCTGTGGCCACTGCTGAGTTTTTCAGATTTGCTGACATATTGAGTGCAACACTTTGATAGCATCATCTTTTAGGGTTTTGAATAGCTCTTCTGGAATTCTATCACATCCACTAGCTTTACTGAGAGCAGTGCTTCCTAAGGTCCACTTGGCCTCACACTCCAGAATGTTTGGCTCTGGGTGACTGATCACACCATCACAGTTATCTGATTCATTGAGATCTTTTTTTGTACGATTCTTCCGTGTATTCTTTCCATCTCTTCTTGATGTCTTCTGTGTCTACTAGGTCTCCAATGTTTCTGTCCCATATTGTGCCCATCTTTGGGCAAAATGTTCCCTTGATATTTCCAGTTTTCCTAAAGAGATCTCTAGACTTTCCCCTTCTATTGTTTTCCTCTATTTTTATGCACTGTTCATTGAAGAAGGCCTTCTTGTCTCTGCTTGCTATTCTTTGGAACACTGCGTTTAGTTGGATGTACTTTTCCCTCTCTCTATATGTATATGTGTGTGTGAGTATATTATATATGAAAGTGAAAGTCATTCAGTTGTGTCTGATTCTTTGCAACTCCATGGACTATGCAGCCCATGGAATTCTCCAGGCCAGAATATTGGAGTGGGTAGCCTTTCCCTTCTCCAGGTGATCTTCCCAATCCAGGAATCAAACCCAGTTCTCGCTCACTGCAGGCAGATTCTTTACCAGCTGAGCCACAAGGGAAGCCATATATATATAACAACAGAAATATGTCTTCCTCTATGTATTTCTCCATTTTATATCATAACTCCTTTGGCCACCTTCTCTTCCTCACTGTGCTTTCTCTGCACAGGTGTTGCCACCTCATACATAGGCTCTTTATTCTGGACCTTTGACTACAGATGCTGTGGTAGGCAGACTAATAACCCCCTAAGAAGTCTACATCTTCAGAACCTGGGAATACGTTACCTTATATGGCATAAAGGTCTTTGTGATATACTTAAATGAAGTATCTTAAGATAAGATTATCCTGGGTTATCTGGCTGAGTCCGATGTAATCACGGGAGGTCCTTTCAAAGGAAAGAGGGAGGCAGGAGAGTCCAAGAAGATGTGATGGTGGAACCAGAGGAGTGAAAGAGAAAGAAATTTTAGGGTTTTACACTGCTGACTTTGAAGATGGAGAAAGGGGCCACAAATCAAGGAATACTGGAAGTCTCAAGCAGCTTGAAAAAGGCAAGGAACAGATCCTTTCCTAGATAGAGCCCTAAAATGAACATACATCTGCCAACACCTTGATTTCGGTAAAGTAAAACACATTTGGAACTTCTGACCTCCAGAACTGCTAGATAACAAATTTGCATTGTTTTAAGCTACTCTGTTACAGCAGCAACAGGAAACTAATACAGGCATCAGTTTGTACAACTCCAGTAACTGTGTAGTGCACCACCTGAGAAACTATTCCTGGCAGCTTTGTTTGGTACTACTCATGCATAATGCCTTGGCTAATTTCCATCAGTCTGTGACTGGAGAATAATGATGTCCTTCAGGCATTGCCTTAGGTGAGGTTCTCCCAGAAGCAAACTCTCAAACAAGGAATTAGATGCAAGTAGTTTAATTGAGAAGTGATGCCAGGAAACGTGAACAGGGAAATGAGACAGTGAAGGGAAGGCAGTCAATAAAGGTACGTTATCAATAAGCTGCCAGTGGGTAGTTAGGGCTCAATCCCATAGAGGAACTCTGGAAGCCAATGAAGAACATGTCTCAGTGTTACCCTTGTCCCCCTAAACCTCCGCCCAATAGGAAAAGCAACTGAGTGGGATGTTTATATACCTATTCCTCTCGGTCATTGGTTGAGGGCCATGTAGGAATGATGGGAGGGTGTTCTTTGGCCAGCACAAACAGAACTACCTTCATACTTTGGAGAAAGCCCTCAGACAGAGATATGTGGATTCCAGCCACAGAGAGCACTGAAGTAGTGAGTCCCAAGCAGTGAAGTATCTGTCCAGTCAGCACTGAGGCAAGTGCATGTTCCTTCAGAAAGGAGACACCTCCATATCCATGGCTTCCATACCTCTCCTGACTAAAGTGGAAATAGTGTGGGTTCTGGGTTCTGATCCAGGCACCTCTATGGGACTCTGCAGAGTGTCTCTCAATTTGGGTTTACCNTTGCAGTACTTTATAATGAAAAGGACATCTTTTTGAGGTTTAGTTCTAAAAGGTTTTGTAGGTCTTCATAGAACCATTGAACTTCAGCTTCTTCTGCATTACTGGTCGGGGCATAGACTTGGATTATCATGATATTGAATGGTTTGCCTTGGAGATGAACAGAGATCACTCTGTCGTTTTTGAGATTGCATCCAATACTGCATTTCGGACTCTTTGTTGACTATGAGGGCTACTCCATTTCTTCTAAGGATTCTTGCCCACATTAGTGGATATAATGGTAATCTGAGTTAAATTCAATCNTTGCCTTGGAGATGAACAGAGATCACTCTGTCGTTTTTGAGATTGCATCCAATACTGCATTTCGGACTCTTTGTTGACTATGAGGGCTACTCCATTTCTTCTAAGGATTCTTGCCCACATTAGTGGATATAATGGTAATCTGAGTTAAATTCAATCATTCCAGTCCATTTAAGTTCGCTGATTCCTAGAATGTCGACGTTCACTCTTGCCATCTCTTGTTTGACCACTTCCAATTTACCTTGATTCATGGACGTGACATTCCAGGTTCCTGTACAATTTTGCCCTTTATAGCATTGGACCTTGCTTCCATCACTGGTCACATCCACAACTGGGTGTTGTTTTTGCTTTGGCTCCATCTCTTCATTCTTTCTAGAGTTATTCTCCACTGATCTCCAGTAGCATATTTGACACCAACCGACCTGGGGAGTTCATTTTCCAGTGTCCTATCTTTTTGTCTTTTCATACTGTTCATGGGGTTCTCAAGGCAAGAATATTGAAGTGGTTTGCCATTCCCTTCTCCAGTGGACCACATTTTGTCAGAACTCTCCACCATGACCTGTCCATCTTGGATGGCCCTTCACTGCATGGCTCATAGTTTCATTGAGTTAGACAAGGCTGTGGTCCATGTGATTAGATTGGTTAGTTTCTGTGACTGTGGCTTTCAGTCTGTCTGCTCTCTCATGGAGAAGTGTAAGAGGCTTATGGGAATGGCAAACCACATCAGCATTCTTGCCTTGAGAACCCCATGAACAGTATGAAAAGGCAGAAAGGTATGACACTGAAAGATGAGCCCGCCCGCCCCAGGTCAGTAAGTGTCCAATATGCTACTGGAGAAGAACAGAGAAATAGCTCCAGAAAGAATGAAGAGGCTGAGCCAAAGCTGAAACGACACCCAATTGTGGATGTGCCTGGTGGTGAAAATAAAGTTCAATGCTGTAAAGAATAATATTGCATAGGAATCTAGAATTTTAGGTCCATGAACCAAGGTAAATTGGAAGTGGTCAAACATGAGATGGCAAGAGTGAACACTGACATTTTCAGAATCAGTGAACTAAAATGGATGGGAATGGGCAAATTTAATTCAGATGACCATTATATCTATTACCATGGGCAAGAATTCCTTAGAAGAAATGGAGTAGCCCTCATGGTCAATGAAAGAGTCTAAAATGAAGTACTTGGGTGCAATCTCAAAAACAACAGAATGATGTGGGTTCATTTCCAAGGAAACCATTCAATATCACAATAATTCAAGTCTATGCCCCAAACACTAATGCCAAAGGAGCCATAATTGAATGGTTCTGTGAAGACCTATAAGACCTTCTAGAACTAATACCAAAAAAAAAAAAAAAAAAAGTCCTTTTCATTTAGGGTGCTGGAATGCAAACATAGGAAGTCAAGAGATACCTGGAATAACAGGCAAGTTTGGCCCTGGAGTACCAAACGAGGCAGGGCAAAAGCTAGCAGAGTTTTGCCAAGAGACTACACTGGTCATAGCAAACATCCTTTTACAACAACAAAAGAGACAACTCTACACATGGATGTCACCAGAGGGTCAATATTGAAATCAGATTGATTAAATTCTGTGCAGCTGAACATTAAGAAGCTCTATATCTATATACTATACTCAATATCCTGTAATAAGCTGTAATTGATACATAGAGTATACACACACACACACACACACGCACACACACGCACGCACGCACACATAACTGAGTCTGTTTGCTGTACAGCAAAAACAACACTGGGATTAGGTTGATCCTGTTTGGAACTCTCTGTACTTCTTGATCCTGCATGTCTATTTTCTTTCCCAGGTTACGGAAGCTTTCAAATATTATGTCTTCAAATATGATCTCTGACCCTTCCTCTATCTCTTCTCCTTCTGAGATCTCTATAAAGTGAATATTAGTCTGTTTGATGTCATTTGAGAGGTCCCTTAAACTACCCTCACTTCTTTTTATTCTTTTTTGTATTCAGTTTGAAATGATTCCCACTACTGTGTTTTCAATTCACTGATCCATTCCTCTGTATCATCTAATTTACTGTTGCTTCCTTTTAGTTATTTTTTATTTCAGTTATTGTATTTAGTTCTATTCAGTTCTTTTTTCTATTTTCTAACTCTCAGTTTAAAAATTCTATCTATTAAAGGGAACTCTCCTACACCATTGGTGGGAATGTAAGTTGGGATACCCACTGTGGAAAACAGTATGGAGTTTGCTCAGAAAACTAAAAATAGAATAACCATAAGATCCAGCAACTCCACTCCTGGGCATACATCCAGAGAAAACCATAATTCAAAAAGATACATGCATCCCGATGTTCAGAGCAGCATTATTCACAGTATCCAAGACATGGAAACAACCTAAAATGTTCATCAACAGATGAATGGATAAAGATGTGGCATATATATATATATATATATATATGCACACACACACAATAGAATTTACTCAACCATAAAAAACAACAAATTAGTGCTATTTGTAGCAACACAGATGCAACAGATGCACAGATGATAACTGTGTTATCATACTAAATGAAGTAAGTCAAAAAGACAAATACCACATAATATCACTTGTATCTGCAGTCTGAAATAGGACACAAATGAACCTCTCTATGAGACAGAGGACAAAATCAGGGACACAGAATAGACTGGTGCTTTTCAGGGGCAAGGGAATTTGAAGAGTGTCAGAGAGGGAGTTTGGGATTAGCAGATGCAAACTATTATACAGAGAATGGATAAACAACAGGGTCCTACCCTACAGCACAGGGAATTATATTCAATATTCCATGATAAGCCATAATTTATATAGAGAGAACATATATAAATAAGTATATATATGTATAACTGAGTTTATTACTGTACAGCAATAGTTAACACACTGTAATTCAACTATAGTTTAATAAAAAGTAAATTTAAAAAAATTCTATCTCTTATTCAATTTGTCTATTCTTCTCCCAAGTTCTTTGAGCATTTTTAAAAACATTGCCTTGAACTTTTTATCCAGTAGACTGCTTATCTCCATATCACTTAGTTCTTCTTCTGGGGTTTTAGCTTCTTCCTTCATTTGAAACTTATTTCTCTGTCTTCTAACTCCACCTAATTTGTTATTTTTATTTCCATGTGTTTGGTAAGTTAATTTTATTTTCCAGTCTTAGAGAAACGGCCTTTTGTAGGAGATGCCCTATGCCTCCCAGCAGCACACTCCTCTACTCACCAGATCCATACACTCTATGGGTGCTTCCTATGTGGACTGTGTGGCCCTTCTGTTGTGGTAGGCTAACTACTTTGGGTCGTCTAGTACATGTGGCTGGTCCCTGGTCTGCTTGGTTGCCAGACCCTACTTTGTACAGAGACTGCTGGCTGCTGGTGGGTGGGGCTGGGTCACAAAATGACTGGCTATGCAGCCCTGGTTCCCCAGGCTAGTGCTGACCCACTGGTGAGTGCAACTGGGTTCCAGAGTCAAAGGCTGAGGGGCGGGAGAAGTGGATCTAGTGTTGACATGTTGATGGGTAGTGTCCATTCCCAATACAGCTGGCTGTGGGGTCTGAGATGTCTCACACCTAGTGTTGACCCACTGGTTAGTGGGGCTGGATCCCAGGGCAACTGGCTGAGGATTTCGAGGTGTCTTGGAGCTGGTATCAGCCTGTTAGTTGGTGTGTCTGGCACCCTGGAAGGGCTCCCTGTGGTAATGTCTGCCTGCTGATGGGCAGACAAGTCCCTGAGTCTCTGGCTACAGGCCCCTGTGTGTCCTGGAGTTGACCCCCTGGTGGACAGGGCTAGGTCCCAGCAACTAGCAGGGTAGCCCCAGAAGTCCATAACTAGTGCTGATGAATTGGTGGGCAAGGCTAGATCCTGGGCCCTCTAGGGCAGCTGTGTGTTCATGCTGGTAGGAGGGGCTGTGTCCCTATCTGACTAGCTACTTAGCCTGAGGTTTCTCAGTTCATGTGCAAACAGCCTAGTGGACAAGGCTTTATCCAAGTGCTAATAAGCTAGAGGGAGGATTCCAAAATAATGCTTGCCACCACCAGAATCCTCATAGATGGCTGCTGTTTGGGGATGTGCTATGCTAAGCTTAGTTGCTCAGTCATGTCCTACTCTTTGCAACCCCATGAACTTCAGTCCCCCAGGCTCCCCGTCCATGAGGATTCTCTAGGCAAGAATACTAGAGAGGGTTGCCATGCCCTCCTCCAGGGGATTTTCCCCACCCAGGGATCAAACCCAGGTTTCCCACATTGCAGGTAGATTCTTTACAGACTGAGCCACCATGGAAGCCCAAGAAGACTAGAGCAGGTAGCCTATCCCTTCTCCAGGAGAAGGAACCAACCCAGGTTCAAACTGGGGCCTCCTGCATTGCAGGTGGACTCTTTACCAACTGAGCTACCAGGGAAGGTTTAACCACCACCTAAACTGCTCAGAACTCCTTAAAACACCCATACCCCACCATATGCATTTTGCCTAAAGAAACAGGTGTTGGGAGGCATGAGGGGAAATTAGAACCTTCTGTACCACTAAGCAGATAGGATCGCGTATCAGTCAGTGAATCTTCAGCTAATGACACCAGAACAAAAACATTCACTGCTTCCCCAAAGAGGATAAGAAACAATTCACTACTAGAGATAGAAGAGTGGGATCCCGCTTTATATATTGTAAAAACTGTGAGGACGGGTTCCACTTGTCCAGTCCCAAGGCAAGACTTTCTCCTTGACCCCAAAGGGCAGTTGGACTAGCTGATACCTCAACAAAATTTTAATATGAAAATTAAAACAGCAATTGAACATGGCCCCTACTCTTTACATTTTTAAGCTTTCTCTTTCTATATCCTTCCTTCCTAATTTTCATGAGAATAAAGGACAAGAAGCTGGAGCTTTACCCTTTACCTTACAGTTTGTTTGGGCTAGGAAATTCCTAACTGAGCCTTCTAAACAAAACAAGTTTCCAAACATGGGGCAGGGTGAGGAAGGAGGGAAGGCAGGAGAAATCAAAAGGATTTTACCCCTTCTTTCCCCAGTAAACCCTCCCTGATCCACAAGGGAACATTATCACCAATAACAATTTCACACCCACTGTATGCCAGTCATCTGCTAGTTCTTCAAAAGACGTTCTTCTCACATTCTGGTTGGGGAAGAAAATATACAAATTAGGAACCCTAAGTGTGGTTGTTGCTGAGAAATAGGTACAGGGCACAGGTGGGGACTCCAAAAGAAAGTCTGTAACAAGGCGGGGCAGAAAGAAATATTACAGGGAAGAGCCAATTCTGACTCCATGTTGGATCTGTTTCTTTAACTTTAACCTTTGCTTTTTACTGCTTTTGGTTATTTTGAGATATTTTCTCAGTCTGCTGGCTTTCTGAAAAAAGTCATAGTCCTTGCCTTAACACCTCATCTCTGATTCATTGGCCTGCTGTGCAGCAAGCAGAGCAAGCTTGGACTCAGTGACAGAAAGATTTCATTTTTAAAAATAGTGACTTTACAGAATAGCCATCATCAAAAAGTCTACAAACGATAAATGCTGGAGAGGTAATGGAGAAAAGGAATGCTCTTACACTGTTGGTGGGAACGTAAATTTATACAGCCACTATGGAAGATGGTATGGAGTTTCCTNGAGCTAAATAACACGCCTCCTGGTACCCTGACAGTTTCAAGGCCAACCATAGGGTCAAAAGTATGTAGCTGTGCCACTTTCTGGAAATCCTCATCCCTTCCCTAAAATATCTGGAATACTCCTCCCACACATTGTTGTTTAGTCACTAAATCCTGTCTCAGTTCAGTTCAGTTCAATCGCTCAGTCGTGTCTGACTATTGGTGACCCCATGACTGCAGCACGCCAGGCTACCTTATCCATCACCAACTCTCAGAGCTTACTCAAACTCATGTCCATTGAGTCAGTGATGCCATCCAACCACCTCATCCTCTGTCGTCCCCTTCTCCTCCTGCCTTCAATCTTTCCCAACATCAGGGTATTTTCCAGTGAGTCAGTTCTTCACATCTGGTGGCCAAAGTATTCGAGTTTCAGCTTCAGCAACAGTCCTTCCAATGAATATTCAGGACTGATTTCTTTTAGGATGAACTGGTTGGATCTCCTTGCAGTCCAAGCGACTCTCAAGAGTCTTCTCCAACACTTGAGTTCAAAAGGTCAAAACTCTTCCAGTTGGTGGTGGCTTATTAGTTCCGTGTTCCTTACCAGGACCTCCTGTTGTAAAACAACTCATGCACATGGTTACTATGATGCCTGGCCAGGCTGGGCATTTTCAGTCAGTGTGCTTCCCCTAACAACTCCCCCCAAGAGGCTTGGTACTCAAGATACTTCTTGGGAATTTGGTGGAGGTCTCTTTCTTCTGTAACTTTTTCCTGCTATGCATGGGCTAAGCCTGGCCTGCCTAGTAGAGCAGAAGTCTCTCTATCTTATCTAAGTCAAAGTATTCTGTGCCTGATACCAGCATTCACCCTTGTAGGAACAGCAATTTAGCTTGAAACTGTTGGGCCCTGTAAGAGATTAAATAGACAGGGACCAAACAGGAGGCCTAACAAGATGGTCATCACTGGCCCCCGGAAACAGAAGGCAACATTTGAGGTGAGGGCTGCAGGGCGTGTGACTTTCTTCTGATGGTAGTGAGGCAACAGAACAGTGCTCCAGGAATCTTGTGCTCAGCCTGAAGTTACCATCCTTCACCAGATTGGGGGCCCAGTTCTGCAGAAGAACTCAAAGACATTGTTATGTGTATTTCTTGAGCAGGAACTAGGACCCAGCCTCAAGGCCATACCATCATTTGATTGCTCCTTCTCTATTTTCTGTTTCCCCTCCCTTCCATGATCAGCAACTGTTTGAATCTGCCCTTTGGGACTCAGGAAAGGTGAAGGAGGCTGAATGAAGCCTATAGCCTACAAACAAGAAACGGAGAACAGAGAATGGATCTGTACTCCAGAGCCCCACGGAGTCCTGCTCAGTTTTAATTCAGAGAACTGGGCGACTATGACTCTGATAAATTCCTATCAAAATGGAGCACAGGACTGCCTCAGTTTGGAGAATAGGCATGGAAATGGAAGTATTTCTGAGTTCCAAGTCTTAGATCTGAATCTTGATGATTAAAATCTCAATACCTTGGTTTGCCATTTTGGTGTAACACACCCAAGTAGAAGTAGTTAGAAAAGTGACAACTGGAATTTTAATAGTATAAATCTCATTTCTTAGAAGAATTGGCCTGAAACCCAGTCCAACTGGCACTTCAGGGAGACTTGTAGCCAGGTAGCCAGTTGTCTGGTTTTATAAAAAGTAAGGTTGCAGTTACTAGCTGCTGGCAGACATTGTTGTGAAAATGTTCGGCAGCATCCAAGCCTGACACGACTCAGAAAACTCAAGCTTTTAGCAGTAGAAGGACTAGTCTGAAATTGCATCCATAGTGTCACCTAGTTATTTCCTTGGATGTCTGAATCATAGCTACTCTATCTTGACTTTTAACTGTAATAGTCTCCTTAATAGCCAATGCAGATGTCACCCTAAACGATGTCAGAGTTTCTCTAGGTATGAGAAGATATAAGAACTGGGACTCATAAAATCTTCTCCTGAAAAGATCTAACTGTCTGAAGGTCTGTTCACAAGTTTTCCCCATTACACAGAGTGCCTTATTACTGATTTTTACCCTGAATTACTTTCAAGGGTATTGAAGGTCAGCAGCTGCAGCGGCCATGATTTGATCTTTGAAGAGGTAGATGGCAAGTGCCAATTTTCAGTTGGCAGGGTTCCTTCTTGGTCATAAACTTGACCATGATTTGGGGGTGGGGGGCATTTCATGACCATTTCATCCCATGGTGGTGAGAGCGCTCATTTTCAGTTCTGAGAAAGATTTTGCTGACAAGCCATTCAATGTGCTGTTACTGGACTAGCCCATAAAATTGTACCCAAAATTCTCTGGACCATCTGTCTTACTAGCCTCTTGGTCCAGGAAAACATTCCCTCTTACTGCTTCTTCTGGTATCTAGAGTTACACTATTACTATCATCGATCTCATATGCAACTATATATTATTTTTTCAGAGACTCAGTCATTGAGTCTCATTTGGCAGGGTTGTTGCTGTTTAGTCGCTCAGTCCTGTCTGATTCTTTGCAACCCCACGACTGTTGCCTGCCAGGCTCCTCTGTCCATTGGGTTCTCCAGACAAGAATACTGGAGTGGGTTGCCATTTCCTTCTCCAATGCATTAAAGTGAAAAGTGAAAGTGAAGTCGCTCAGTCGTGTCCGACTCTTAGTGACCCCATGGACTGCAGCCCACCAGGCTCCTCCATCCATGGGATTTTCCAGTCAAGATTACTGGAATGAGTTGCCATTTCCTTCTCCACTGGCAGTGTAAGAATCAGCAATTTTGTAAAACAGGCAAAATACAAATAACATAGCCAGCAGTATTAGTAAAGTCATAAGTAAGAATTAAGCTAAGAGCTTCCATTAGATGTAACCCAGTAAGGGGGAGCCTGGTAGACTGCAGTCCATGGGGTCGCAAAGAGTCAGACATGACTGAGAGACTTCACTTCCACTTTTGACTTTCACGCATTGGAGAAGGAAATGGCAACCCACTCCAGTGTTCTTGCCTGGAGAATCCCAGGGACAGGGGAGCCTGGTGGGCTGCCATCTATGGGGTCACAGGGTCAGACACGACTGAAGTGACTTAGCAGCAGCAGTATATCCCAGGTTATCTGACTTAGACTATTCTGTAACCTTTATCTTCTAGGGAAATTGTATATTGGCACTGTCTGTAAGGCACAAAGCCCAGTTTTCTAGTGTTTTTAGACTGATTATCATTAGTATAATATAATTCTTCCCAACATAAAGGAGACTTTAAACCTAAATTGCCATAGCCTGGTGTTATCCATATAAATCCATCCCATAATTGAGGGAGATTTTTTCCTTTGCTGAAACTTTGTTTGTTGCTCTAATTGAGCTTTAGTAATAGAAGAAAACTCAAGTTCATGGCCAGGGTCAGAGCAGGCTTTATTGGCCAGGTGAGGGGATCTCATCTAGTAATATGAATAGTGACCTATACATGACTATAACTTTCCTTTTAAAGTAAATTTCTGCAGGGCCAACCAATTTGAGCATTGGAGTAGAGAAATTCACCAAGGTAACCCAGAACCACATACAGGTAATTGGCCACAATCCCAACTGGATTGATTTCTAAAACTAGCATAGTATCATGCCTATGATAGGAAAATATTTGATTTATATCTAAAGGTCCAAGAAGTCAAGAAAACATTATAAATGATTATACAAATCCAGTCCAGCATCTTGGGCAAGCTGTTTATTTCTGATGTCTTTTTCTTGTCCTGGTGTAGTGCAGTTTCTCCTCTGATAAAAAGATTCTTCCCTCCAGGCTGGAGACAGTCCCTTAAATTATGTCTTTTTCCAGTCCTGATTGTGGGTTGTGAGGCATCTGATCTTTCTCCAAAGATAGGTTACTGAAATAAGCTTCAGAAACAAATTTAGGGTATCTTTTAATAATTCAATTAAATTTTAAATTAGTATACCCTAACAGTAAAGATCCCAATGGCATCCCACTCCAGTACTCTTGCCTGGAAAATCCCATGGACGGAGGAGCCTGGTAGGCTGCAGTCCACAGGGTCACTACGAATCAGACACGACTCAGTGACTTCACTTTCACTTTTCACTTTCATGCATTGGAGAAGGAAATGGCAGCCCCCTCCAGTGTTCTTGCCTGGAGAATCCCAGGGACGGCGGAGCCTGGTGGGCTGCCATCTATGGGGTCACACAGAGTCGGACACGACTGAAGCACCTTAGCAGCAGCAGCAACAGTAAAGAACTATCCAGGAAATGAATCATAGTAGATACAGACCTTTATTAACAAATTGGCATTTAACATTCACTGAAACATCCTTTTCTCCCTAAAATCACCCCCATTTTTACCAAATATAACCAAATTAAGACTAGTTTGTTTGTGAAATAGGTCTGGTCTCAATAAACTTGGCCTGATAATATATATAACCGTAACTGATCATAGAGTTTTTGCTTTGCTGAAACTTTTATAGAGTCTCAGGCTGAACTTTTCAAACAAAACCTTTCAGGGATAGGAAAGTCTTGCCAAAGGCTTATCACAGATTTCACCTAACAAATCTACGTGAATTCCTCTTTTCAAGGTGTTAAAAATTCCTTGAGATTTCTGTACTTGCTAGTAACATAACCATCTTAACTTATCTGATAAAGTTACTGGAAACCTAAGAGTTTTCAATCTCTGAAGGGGTCAGGTAGACAAGATAGATGTTTCCATCTGTTTGTAAAGTGTAATTTTACCAAATTATTGTCATAATTAGTTTGAGGAGAAGGTTTTCCCTACTCCCAGAAAACATAGATTCAAACCCACAACTTTTCAGATAGAAACCATAAAAGTTATAAGCATATTTACCAGTTCAGTTCTTCTGTTAACCTTTGTAAAGTCATCAGGCTTCTCCTTAGAATACCAGAACATGTCAGAATTTTAGGAAATCCATATAATTTCTATATTAGTTATACTTATCATACAATATAACCTGAGAGGATTTATTACTCATCTGATAATATTTCCCATGTAATTTAACCAACCAAATAAACCCAATTAATTTAACATCTCTCTTTGGGATGTTTCAGGGGCCCTTTGAAGCATCCCAAAGGTAGCTAGAGGTCAAAAGAACTTTAATAGAATTTGATTTAGGAAATTTTGTCCAAAAAAATCAAAAGGGTTGAGAACATTCAGTCAAATCTAGCCAATGCCGGTGGGTGTGTCACTTAGCCTATCTTACAATGGGTGTACATACAGAGGCTCAAAGTCTAGTCAAAGTCAGTTCCACCATCTTGGACCTAGTTGGTTTTGACCAGTTTTCCTATGACTGAGTCATTCCTACTGAAATTCATTTACCCAATGAATTTTAATCCAATTTTAGAAAATCCTGATCATATATAATTCTTTTCAGTAATTTTTTATATCTTCTTCTACTGAAAACACATCTTAGTTTCCCTAAAGTATTTTCCACAATGAGGTACATTTCTGGCTGACAAATTTGTAACAGAATACAGTCTTATTTGACCTCTAGTAAACCTAAGTACAGCTTCCCTGGTGGCTCAGATGGTAAAGCATCTGCCTACAAAGCCGGAGACCCGGGTTCAATCCCTAGATTGAGAAGATCTCCTGGAGAAGGAAATGGCAACCCACTCCAGTATTCTTGCCTGGAAAATCTCATGGACAGAGCAGCCTGGGAGGCTACAGTCCATGGGGTTGCAAAGAGTCAGACACGACTGAGCGACTTCACTTCACTTCAAACCTAGGTACAACAGAAGTATTATACTTATTGATGTTTTGAAAAACCAGGTATTAACTTAATACTGAATATTTCCCAGTTCACATGAATCTGGAATTCATTTAGCTTAATTTAGAATTGTTTGCTTTGTAAGCACTTATATTTTTTAAGCCAATTAAATAATTAAATATTATCCAGAGACAAAGACATACCAAGAGAGACACATATTCAGACAGATACAACATGAGATCTAGCTTCATTTCTAAACTTAGTCATGAATTAGATATTACAGTATACAATCTACTAGTTTATAAATAATAATTAGAGTAAATAAAATTTTTAAAGTCTTCTTCCCATTTTTTCTNATTTTTGAAATCATATAGTGTTACTTTTTAACTTTCTTTCCAAAGTTGCTTTCACTGTTGTAGGACCTTTTGTTTCCATATGAATTATAGAATCACCTAGTTGGTTTCTATGAATATGACTGCTGGGCTTTTGATTGGAATTGTGTTGGATCTGTGGCTCCATTGGAGAAGAGTTGTCATCTTTGCAGTATTGAATCTTCTAACCTATAAACAAGTTATATCTCTTATTTAGATATTTTTAACTTCATCAATGTTTTATTATTAGTGTACAAGTATTTCATATCTTTTGCCAGATTTATCTCAAAGTATTTTATATTTTTTGATTTTTTTGGGAAAACTTTTAATTTTCTAATTGTTCATATCTAATATGTAGAAATGCAGTTGATTTTTCTATTGATCTTGTATCTCAGAACTATGCTAAACTCATTCTACTTTTTTTGTAGATCTCATCATGTTTTCTTAAAAGACTATGATATCTGGATACTTTTTATTCCTTTTTCTTTGTTGATTTTATTGCTAAGACTGTCCAGTACAATCTTGAATAGGAAAGTATTTACCTTTTGGTATTAAGAATCATGTTATAGGTATTTTAAAAATTCTCTTTATTACATAGTAAAAGTTAACCCTCTCGTTAATTTGCTGATAGTTTTTAATTAGTAGTGTTATATTGGATTTTGTTTGATGCCTTTTCTACATTTATTGAGACTGTCATACTGCTACTGCTGCTCAGTCGCATCATTCATGTCTGACTCTGTGCGACCCCATAGACGGCAGTCCACAAGGCTCCCCCGTCCCTGGGATTCTCCTGGCAAAAACACTGGAGTGGATTGCCATTTCCTTCTCCAATGCATGAAAGTGAAAAGTGAAAGTGAAGTCGCTCAGTCGTGTCCGACCCTTAGCAACCCCACGGACTGCAGCCTACCAGGCTCCTCTGTCCATGGGATTTTCCAGGCAAGAGTACTGGAGTGGGCTGCCATTGCTTTGTTAATATTGTAAATTACATTTATTGATTTTTGAATGTTAAACCAACCTTGTATTCCTGAATAAATATGATCTGTTATTCTGACAATACATTGTTAGATTTAATTTGCTAAAACTTTGTTAAGAAATTTTACATAGATGTTAATAAAGGATATTGGTTTGTAGTTTTTTTCCCTCAAATTGTCTTTATCTTGTTTTGATGTGAAGGTAATGCTGGCCTCATAAAATGAGAACAAAATTTTCCATCCTTTTTGGTTTTTTAGATGAGTTTGTATTGAATCGATACTATCTCTCTTTTCTAAATATTTGGTAGAATTCACCAGTGATAGCATCTGGGCCTAGAGTTTTGTTTCGTGGAAAGGAATCTTTAGTAGATACAAGCAAGTTTTGATAGTTTATGTCTTTCACGGAATCTATCCATTTCATAAAGTTGTAAATTAACTGTCATAAAGTTATTCACAGTACTCACTTCTTATTTTTAAATATGGTAAACTATGTAGTGATGTTACCTCTCTCATTTCTGATAGTGGTTATCCTGTTTCTTTTTTTCCTGGACACTATGACTAGAAGTATAGAAGATCTTAATGATCTTTTTAAAAAACAAAACTAAACCCAGATTTTAGTTTCATTGATTTTCTTTTCTGTTTCACTGATTTCCATGCTGATCCCTATTATTTTCTTTATTTTAAAAAATTATTTACTTTTGGTTTCATTTGCTCATCTGTTTCTAGTTTAAAGTAGAACCCAGGGTCACTGATTTGGCATTTTTCTTTTTTTCTAATGCAGGCATTTGAAGCCATAAAGTTTCCCTTAAGCACTGCTATAATAATAACCCACTAATTCCTGTGTTTTTCTAAATTTCTGCCTTGATATCTTCTTTTGTGAATTACTTAGAAGCATATATATTTGAGAGTTCTCCAGAAAGCTTCTGTCATCAGTTTCTAGTTTAATTCTGTTGGGGTCAAGGAACATATGTTATACACATTTTATTTTTAATATATGGTAAGACCCCAGCCTACATTTCTACTATTCTTATTTTAAAAGTCAGTTATCTTTTAAAGAAGTTTAAGTGAAACAAATGAAATTTGTATTAAATTTAATGCAACTTTTTTATCCCCTCTTACCTCTCTCCTTTAGGAACTCTGTGCATATGTTAGGCCATAATTTACTGATACTCTTATCAGTTTTAGTCTTTTTGTGTGTGTTTCATTAAGGGTAATCTTTATTGCTATGCTTTCATGACCAGTAAGCTTTTTAATGTCTAATCTGCCATTAATTCCTTTTAGTGTATTTTTATCTCAGATAGTTTAGTTTTTTTAATCCTTATAAGTTTGGTTTGGGTTTTCTATGTTCCCTAGCCTTTGAACATATTGAACACAGTTATAACTGTTTTCAGTGTTCTTTTGTGCTAATTCTAACATCAGATTGAATTCTGGATCATTTGTGATTGGTTGGTTTTTCTTCTTACTGTGTGTCTTGTGTTTTTCTGCCTGTCTACATGTGTAGTAATCTGTCATTAGATGCCAGACATTATGGTTTTACTTTGTTGTTCGCTGGATATTTTTGTGGTCCTATAAATCTTTAGCTTTATCCTGGGAAGTACTTATGTTACTTGGAGGCAGTTTGGTGTGTTCATATTTTGTTTTGTGGGTTTGTATTGCAAGTGTTGGAACAATACTCAATCTAGAGCTAATTATTCTCTACTACTAAGACACTACCTTTCTAAGATTTAACACAGGGCATACCTGAAAACACTGTTATGAGCAACTAATCAAAGCCATGTGCATTATGAGTTTTCTCAGTCTTGCTGATGGGACAGGGACTGTTTTCAGGACTTTTGGAATACCACGCACTATTCCCTTTTCTAATCCTTTTGGTTTTCTTCTGCATTGGCAGTGTCTTCACATGTATATGCTTATTGGTGTTCTTTGATTCTTTCTCCATAGAACTCTCTTGTCTCTGGTAGTGCTCTGTCATATAAATTGTAAGTGCCTGTTCTTCCTGAACTCTCAGCATCATCATCTCAACACAGGGAGTCTCCTAAGCTTTGTCTCCACTTCCCTTCTCAGTGTTGTGACCTGAGAACTCTCAAGACAGTAAGCTGAAACAGTAGGACTCAGCTCAGTTTCCCATCTCTCAGGGATCACTGGCCTTCACTGCTGATGTCAGTGTTTTGAAACCATTGTTTCATATATTTTGCTTGGTTCTGGGTTGTTTATTTCAGATGGGAGCATAAACTGTCTTCAACTTAATCCAACTTGGTTAGAACCAGAAGTCTTCAAGTGCTCTGGTATAAAACAGTGTTATAGAACTAGGAATAATGATGTGATGACTATTTGTATCAAAAGATATTCATCACCTGTTTTTGAGAGAATGTGCTATTTAAAATTTTTTTATATTTTTCATTTAAATATATTCATATGTATGTGCAAAGTCTGAAAGTATTCAAAATGTTAAATCATTCTCTTAGAGGTATGATCTGGAGTAATTTTATATACTTCAACATGTATAATAAAGAAATATAGCTAAAAACAGAAAACACCATTTATGAATCAGTGTAAAGAATTTTAAAATGTTCTTCTGCTAGTCATATTTGAAACCTAATATGATCATATGTTGGGATAAAGGATCTAGATCATCAAATCCATATCTCTTAAATTATTATAGAAATCTTTGATTCCATGATCAAGTCACTGGAGCCAGATGCATAAATCCATTCTATCCCTTATGGTAAAAATGGTATATGCAAAGGAAGAAATGCCCTGTGTCTTGAAATTCTAAAGTATCTGGTGAATTCACGTGCAATAAAAGCATTTGGTTGGTAGAAGAAAGTACTGCGAAGCTGCCTACAGATTAAGCACTAGTTATATGTAACTGTTGATTTGTCTAATTACACAGTTTTATTTTAATTGGAGGATAATTGCTTTACAGTGTTGTACTGGTTCACAGTTAGACTTAAAATTCTGTTTACAGAAAGTTACTATTTCTAGTATATATATCATCCATCAATCATAAAGTAATTTTAAAACACATTCAATTTGGAGTAGCTAGTGAAACTTCCCAAATGCCCAAACAGAGCAGAATAAAAACAGGCAGTTAATAATAATAATAATAACCATATCAACTACCACCACCAGAGAATTCAGTCTCTTCTTTTTAAAATGTGGAATTAACTGAGGTATGATTTTTTAATGTCTATTACTAGATTTGCAGTTTAAAAAAATGAAGCCTAATATTTATGCCTCTGACTGTTTATTGCCTTGTTGATATCTTTTATATTATTGTTTGTAGTTCTTTTTCTTCTAAGTGACATTAAGGGAGACATACGTTTTTTCTATCCTCTATTTAAGTAATGATTTCCTTCTTTCATCCTCTTAATACCCTTTATCCTAATGATCTTATGGCCCTAATGCATGGATATACAAAAGATGTGAACATAAAGAATGTCATATAAATTGCCTGCAGGTCGTTGGACCTCTGTATAGTTCAGTTCGGTAACCCAGTCATGTGCAACTCTTTGTGACCCCATGGAGTGCAGCATGCCAGGCCTCCCTGTCCATCACCAACTACTAGAGTTGACTCAAACTCGTGAGTCAGTGATGCCATCCTACCGTCTCATCCTCTTTCATCCCCTTCACCTCCTGTCTTCAATCTTTCCCAGTATCAGGGTCTTTTCAAGTGAGTCAGTTCTTCGCATCAGGTGGCCAAAATGTAGTTTCAGCTTTAGCATCAGCCCTTCCAATGAATATTCAGAANACAAATTGGCATTTAACATTCACTGAAACATCCTTTTCTCCCTAAAATCACCCCCATTTTTACCAAATATAACCAAATTAAGACTAGTTTGTTTGTGAAATAGGTCTGGTCTCAATAAACTTGGCCTGATAATATATATAACCGTAACTGATCATAGAGTTTTTGCTTTGCTGAAACTTTTATAGAGTCTCAGGCTGAACTTTTCAAACAAAACCTTTCAGGGATAGGAAAGTCTTGCCAAAGGCTTATCACAGATTTCACCTAACAAATCTACGTGAATTCCTCTTTTCAAGGTGTTAAAAATTCCTTGAGATTTCTGTACTTGCTAGTAACATAACCATCTTAACTTATCTGATAAAGTTACTGGAAACCTAAGAGTTTTCAATCTCTGAAGGGGTCAGGTAGACAAGATAGATGTTTCCATCTGTTTGTAAAGTGTAATTTTACCAAATTATTGTCATAATTAGTTTGAGGAGAAGGTTTTCCCTACTCCCAGAAAACATAGATTCAAACCCACAACTTTTCAGATAGAAACCATAAAAGTTATAAGCATATTTACCAGTTCAGTTCTTCTGTTAACCTTTGTAAAGTCATCAGGCTTCTCCTTAGAATACCAGAACATGTCAGAATTTTAGGAAATCCATATAATTTCTATATTAGTTATACTTATCATACAATATAACCTGAGAGGATTTATTACTCATCTGATAATATTTCCCATGTAATTTAACCAACCAAATAAACCCAATTAATTTAACATCTCTCTTTGGGATGTTTCAGGGGCCCTTTGAAGCATCCCAAAGGTAGCTAGAGGTCAAAAGAACTTTAATAGAATTTGATTTAGGAAATTTTGTCCAAAAAAATCAAAAGGGTTGAGAACATTCAGTCAAATCTAGCCAATGCCGGTGGGTGTGTCACTTAGCCTATCTTACAATGGGTGTACATACAGAGGCTCAAAGTCTAGTCAAAGTCAGTTCCACCATCTTGGACCTAGTTGGTTTTGACCAGTTTTCCTATGACTGAGTCATTCCTACTGAAATTCATTTACCCAATGAATTTTAATCCAATTTTAGAAAATCCTGATCATATATAATTCTTTTCAGTAATTTTTTATATCTTCTTCTACTGAAAACACATCTTAGTTTCCCTAAAGTATTTTCCACAATGAGGTACATTTCTGGCTGACAAATTTGTAACAGAATACAGTCTTATTTGACCTCTAGTAAACCTAAGTACAGCTTCCCTGGTGGCTCAGATGGTAAAGCATCTGCCTACAAAGCCGGAGACCCGGGTTCAATCCCTAGATTGAGAAGATCTCCTGGAGAAGGAAATGGCAACCCACTCCAGTATTCTTGCCTGGAAAATCTCATGGACAGAGCAGCCTGGGAGGCTACAGTCCATGGGGTTGCAAAGAGTCAGACACGACTGAGCGACTTCACTTCACTTCAAACCTAGGTACAACAGAAGTATTATACTTATTGATGTTTTGAAAAACCAGGTATTAACTTAATACTGAATATTTCCCAGTTCACATGAATCTGGAATTCATTTAGCTTAATTTAGAATTGTTTGCTTTGTAAGCACTTATATTTTTTAAGCCAATTAAATAATTAAATATTATCCAGAGACAAAGACATACCAAGAGAGACACATATTCAGACAGATACAACATGAGATCTAGCTTCATTTCTAAACTTAGTCATGAATTAGATATTACAGTATACAATCTACTAGTTTATAAATAATAATTAGAGTAAATAAAATTTTTAAAGTCTTCTTCCCATTTTTTCTCAGTCTCAGGAGTTAGAGATGACCTACATAAGTGTTCCTGAGGGCTCTGGTCTCAAGGCACAGGGAAAGAAAATCAAGTTCTAACAAAATGGTGGCAGGTCTAAACCAAATGGTGGCCACACAAAGCCAAATGGCCATCAGAAATTACAACACAGAACACAGAGTATAAAACACATACATAGACCTGGCAGTCCTAATCAGACACTCCCTTAAATACAAGATTATAGTCTCTCAGAAAACATCCTGTAGAGAAATAGAACTTCAGATCCAAGTACTAAATAGAGTAAATGAAAATANCACAAAGCCAAATGGCCATCAGAAATTACAACACAGAACACAGAGTATAAAACACATACATAGACCTGGCAGTCCTAATCAGACACTCCCTTAAATACAAGATTATAGTCTCTCAGAAAACATCCTGTAGAGAAATAGAACTTCAGATCCAAGTACTAAATAGAGTAAATGAAAATATCTCCGGTCCTCAAAGATTTCAAAGGGAGAAAAGGAAGCCAGGTTGAAAGAAGAGGGGAAGAGGTGGGAGAGGAAGCAAAATGGGTGGCCTTTCTGATATCTCTTGCAGATACCCAGGGGACTTTGCCCTGAGCCTCCAAGAGTAGGGAAAACTGGAATTTGGCCCTACCACAAACCAGACCAGAACAGAACAGAACCAGAATTCGAGTTCCCTGCCAAGAGGAGGTGATCAGCCTCCAATCCTCAGCTCAGGCTGAGGCTCTTCGACCAGAATCCTGAGTCCAAGACCAGGGGACTAGAAAAAAAGGATAGGATAGAAAGGGTTAAAGAAAGGAAAGAGAGGGGAGGCGAGAGGTCAATAAAGCCTCTTGTTCCTTACCCAGTCTGGGCACTCTGGCTAGTTGTCTGCATCACAAGGAGACCAGGGGAAAAAAGGTCCAGTTGTGGCCACTGGTCTGGTCCATCAGCAGGCAAGCTAGTCCCCAAGTACCCCAAGTGGTCAGGATGTCAATCAGAGCAAAGAAGAGAATCGCCATTTGCTGCAGGAAGGGGGACACCCACCCCCACCCCCAATCAGGGCCCAAGACTGGGTCTTAGTCTAACACTCAGAAATGAACTGTCTGAGGAGACACATGTGCTGACAAAGAATGAGATTTTATTGAGACAGGAACCCCAGGCAGAGAGCAGTAGGGTAAATGAAACCAGGAGAGATGTTCAGCTTGCAATCTCATGTTTTATGGTGATGGGATTAGTTTCCAGGTTGTCTTTGCCCAATCATTCTGACTCAGGGTCCTTCCTATTGTTCAGCCAAGACAGATGTCAGCAAGAAGGATTCTGGGAGGTGGTCAGACACGTGGTGCCTCCTTTTGGGAAAATCAGAAGAGTTTCCTAAACTCTTCTGGTTGGTGGTGGCTTATTAGTTCCATACTTACCAGGACCTCCCATTGTAAAACAACTCATGCACATGGTCACTATGGTGTCTGGCCAAGCTGGGCAGTTTCAGTCAGTGTTCTTCCCCTAACACACCCACACACCCCCAACTCTCTTCCCTGCAACAGAAGAAGAACCTCAAAGGGGGAAACTGGGGGAAACTGGGCAATCATTTCTCTAACTTCCCTCAGCTGCAGTGCCCACACACTCAACTGAAGCACCTCAAATGAGATCACTATGAGGCCTGTTGCAGACTCCCAACAGCACCAAAGATTTCTGTGGCCCAGGAATAGCATAGCCGAGGAGCTGGGAACAGGAGGGTGTCTCTTGAAAATACACTCCATGCCAAAGAAAAGACGCCTCTTCTGCTCTTGGAGCAGCACTAGATTGACCCTAGGCTTTGTTGTTACAGGATGCGCTAAACCACTCCCCCTCCAAGTATTAGTTGCACAGCCACATCAGAGTCTTTGCAACCCCATGAACTGGGGTCCCATCAGGCTCCTCTGGCCATGGAATTCTCCAGGTAAGAATACTGGAGTGCATTGCCATTCCTTTTTCCAGGGGAATCTTCCTGACCCAGGGATCAAACCCTGGTCTGCATTGCAAGCAGATTCTTTACCAGCTGAGCCACCAGGGAAGTCAAATCCCTCAAAGGTAAGTTGTTGTTGTTGTTGTTGTTGTTGTTNGTGCGCCCAGCTAGCCCGTGCCCCACGTCTGGTCCCCGGGCGTGGGAGCCGCTGGGATGTGCCCGGAGCGAGGACGAGGATGGCGAAGACTGCTGCCTCCCTGTTGGCCGTGGGAACGCGCCTTGGGGGGACGCGGCGTGGCAGTGTTTTCCTGGTCCCCGTCTGCTCCTCCCCTTTCTTTGTGGCGTCTGTCTCATGCCCGTTTGTCACTGGGTATAAGCAGTGGTCTGGGATGAGACCTCTTGCCTCGCTTACTCATTAATGAAAGTCAGATGCTGGCCTCATATTTGTGAGTCAGGGGCCGTGTGTGCTTCCACAGGCCAGAGAATTAAGGCCCCTCTTTTGTTTCCAGAGACTTAATGGTTTGTATGTGACCTCTGAAATGAGCGAATTGGAGATCATTTAAAGGGGATGAGGAAAAAAAGACATATTCCTTCATCAGGTCTTCAGCCAGTTCTGTCTCTGGCATTCCTTCAAACAGTATTTCTTTGTTTCTTGCTGCAAAACCAGTGGGTTTTGTTAACTGAAAATATGTGTCTATATTCTCAATATATGTCTATATTCTCAGTATATCCAGAACACTTGCTTTCCGGGTGTTGGTAAATGGTCATATACTCATGTATATGTACATGAGAATAGTACATATAGAACACTGCTTTTTAGTTAATTGGTAATTATGTCTGTATATTGATATACGTTGTCTATAGAAATGCTCCAGGATATCTAGGACACTTTTTTCAGCTCCTCAGTACAGGCAGATTTTGTTTCTTCCTGCCTCCCTGTGTCAATAAGAAGGTGGTCCAGCAGGTTCTCCCCGCCTCCTTTCTTTTTTTTCTCGTAATTCTTTGGCAAAAGGTGTTATTGCATATTTCCCTGGCATGCGCCTTTGCTTTGATCTGAATTTTCCTGTGCTCTGTTTTCTGGTTGTGCAGCCCAGCTCAGTGGCACCTCTTACAGGACTATTGGAAAACAGAACACCTTTTTTTTTTTTTTTTTTTTTGTCCTCATCCCCAGAGAGAGGAGGAAGCTCCGCAGTTTCCCACAGACTTTGGCTCTGTGGGGACTGCCTGCCTGACTTTGTTTTCTTGGTGAAGTTATGAGGAGTTACGGCTGATATGGACCAATTAAAAAGAAGCAGTTATAATAGCACCAGCTATTCCTTGCTGTTTCACTTGGACCTTTTTCTCTCTTAAACTAGATCTTACAAGTTTTAGAAGATAGTTGGTTGCATTTGCTGTTGCTTTTTTATACCCTTATAATTTTGCAGAGTGACAGGAAATTAGCTAAGCTCAGTTGTAAGAAACATACCTCCAAATATTAATATACTTTTGTTATGATCTTTTGATTCAGAATAGCAGCAGTAAAAAAAAAAAGTGAGGAGCTAATTAGAGGATATGAATAGTTGAATTGATTCAGTTTTAAGATTCCCTTTAAGGTTATTTTTAATAACATGTATTTTAATTTCGGGTAGTTTTTGGTGCAAAATGAAGTGGAAACTAAGCAGTCTTCCATAGCATCTGTTTATGTATATTCCCTCTGTTACAAACATTTGCTTTTAATTTGAAAGAGAAATTTTCCATTTGGTTGGAACAGGATCCATTATTCTTGGTAAAAATCTTACCTTATGTTAGCATGATCAAATTCTTTCTTTGTAAAAGTTAAAATTAATAAAAGTTGATTTTTCAGTTTGAAATTTTGGTGTTGTCGTCAGATTTAAATTAAAATTTTTGTGAATTTAACTCAAAGTAAGGCAACTTATAAATGAGTGCTTCATTAATTACATTAACTAGTGTCACTAATACTGAAGCAACCCAAATAACTTATGAATTGCCTGCTTAAGATTTTTCTCTTTTAGGAAGCCTTTTAAAACAAATCATAAGGGGAAGTCTTAAATAAACAGCATAGTGTAACCGGAATTATCACTCAAATAGGCTTGCATAGTACTACAATATTGGGCAACTTTAATTTTGCAAGCATGACTTAGCTATTGTTTGTACCAACAAAGGAAACTAAAAACATCCTGGCCTTGTTATTCAGCATTCTGTTCATCAAAATCTTTACCATTTTTGTAGGATGATGATTGAAGAGAAGTTCCAAAGTAGTATCTGTATTGCCAAAATAGGTTACATGCTGTTTTATTAATAAATATAATCTTTATATTCATTAGAAATACTAATATTGTTATGTTGCTGCTGCTGCTAAGTCACTTCAGTCGTGTCTGACTCTGTGCGACCCCATAGATGGCAGCTCACCAGGCTCCCCTGTCCCTGGGATTCTCTAGGCAAGAACACTGGAGTGGGTTGCCATTTCCTTCTTCAATGCATGAAGGTGAAAAGTGAAAGTGAAGTCGTTCAGTCGTGTCCAACTCTTAGTGACCCCATGGACTGCAGCCCACCAGGCTCCTCCATCCATGGGATTTTCCAGGCAAGAGTGCTGGAGTGGGGTGCCATTGCCTTCTCCAATATGATGACACTTTGTCACCCAAACTGGGATACATTATCCTCCCAGCATTCTGTCAGTTATTGTTTTCTGGGAATTCCCTGGTGGTCCAGTGATTAGGACTCTGCTTACACTACAGTGGGCACGGATTGATCCCTGGTGGGGGAACTAAGTTCCTATATGCTGTGCAGCCAAATAGTAATTGTTTTCTGTTTCAAGTGGCAGTTTATTCTAAAATCAGTAATAATCTTATCATAATGTATTACTAGATTGGTGCAAAAGTGATTGCAATTTTGCATTGTTGAAGTTTGCCATTTGATATTGGAATACATTCTTAAATAAATGTGGTTATGTTATACTATAGAAATGATGTCAGACAAAAAGCAAATTCCAGCAATTTTTTTTTATTGGAGTTCAAAATGGGTCATAAAGCAGCAGAAACAACTCACAGCATCAACAACACATTTGGCCCAGGAACTGCTAACAAATGTATAGTGCAGTAGTGGTTCAAGAAGTTTTGCAAAGGAGACAGAGCCTTGAAGATAAGGAGCACAGTGGCTGGCCACTGGAAGTTGACAACAACCAATTGAGAGCAATCATCAAAGCTCTTACAACTACGTGAGAAGTTGCTAAAGAACTTAATATCAACCGTTCTACAGTCATTCTGCATTTGAAGCAAATTGGAAAAGTGAAAAAGCTCAATAAGTGGGTGCCTTATGAGCTGACTGAAAATCAAAAAATCATCATGTTAAAGTATAGTCTTCTCTTATCTTATGCAACAACAATGAACCATTTCTCTATCAGATTATAATGTGTGATGAAAAGTGGATTTTATATGACAACCAGCTCAGTGGTTGGACCGAGAAGAAACTCCAAAACACTTCTCAAAGCCAAACTTGCACCGAAAAAGGGTCATAGTCATTGGTGGTCTGCTGCCTATCTGATCAACTACAGCTTTCTGAATCCCAGCAAAGCCATTACATCTGAGAAGTATGCTCAGCAAATCGATGAGATGCACTGAAAACTGCAACGCCTACAGCTGGCATTGGTCAACAGAATGGGCCCAGTTCTCCTCCACAACATCACCTGACCACATGTCATACAACCAAAGCTTCAGAATTTAATGAATTGGGCTATGAAGTTTTTGCCTCAAACGCCATATTCACCTGACCTCTTGCCAGCTGACTACCACTTCTTCAAGCATCTCAACAACTTTTTCCAGGGAAAATGCTTCCACAACCAGCAGGAAGCAGAAGATGCTTTCCAAGAGTTCATCGAATCCCAAAGCACAGATTTTCATACAACAGGAAAAAAAACCTTATTTCTTGTTGACAAAAATGTGTTGATTGTAATGGTTCCTATTTTGATTAATAAAGATGTGTTTGAGCCTAGTTATAATGATTTAAAATTCACAGTCTGAAACCACAGCTACTTTTGCACTAACCTAATAGCAGCTTAAACTATATGAAATTGCCATTTTGTTTAGATTGGGGAGTTACCAAAAATCAGTGGTTTCATATGGTTCAATTATTTTGAATTCTTAGCAGTTCTTTCTAGCATTTACCTTTATATTTATTTCATTTTCAATGTTTAAACTGCAATTCCTTGATTTTCTACCTTTGTATATTATCCATGAAGTTCTAGTTTGGAAGTTGAGTACTTAATTGTTCCACATAACCATCCTTCAACCCCCCCCCCCACCTCATATCTATACTTCACAGTTTCCAGTTAAGTCACTATCCAGTATTTATATGACTGTGGCAGTGTACCTAAATTCACAGATGAGCTACATTGGATATGTATTACCTATTTTGTTTCTTTCTTATACATCTTTATTTCTCCTGAGTTAAAAAATTGCCACTTTTGTTTGTTCTTCATTTGCCTAGTTTTCTTTTTACCAGTCACAAATTCTCCTCAAATTCTATGACAGAAATGATCATCTTTCAATATATTCAGATTATCTGTTTCATTTCTGTTTCCTAGCTGTCTTATAGGACCTCCCTTTTTATCTTCTTGTGAATTCTCTTTGCCTTCCTCCTCTGTTGCATCCTTGATTTCCTGGATCCTGTGTCTTCCTTATTCTTTAGTAGCTTCCTGAGAAAGAACATCTACAAACTCTGAAATTTCTTCCTGAATTCAGAAGTTGCATGTCTGAATGTCTTCATTTTACCCTCACACTTGAATGGTGGTTTCACTGGATGTTGAATTCTAGATTGAAAATTAGCGTCTGTCTCTTGAAGGCTTCCAGTTATAATCTGCATTCTCTTTTTCCTCCCACTCTGAAAGCCTGTAGGATCTTCTATTTATCCCTGGTGTTCTGACATTTCATGGTGTTCCTCAAAATGAAGTGTTCCTTTTTCTTTCCTTTTGCTTGTAGGGCAGATAATATTTCCCCAAATATCTATATGTATGTGCACACAGGCATACATACTATCTCACCCAGTATGCTATTCTTCATGATGTTGACATACATCCATCAAGAGGTGTGATCTTTGTTTCCTCTCCTTGAACCTGTGCAGACAACCTGTGCTTCCCAGGATGTTTTGGGTCTTGAGCCAACATCATTGTTTAGGAATACAGTTGGATGATCAAAAGCAGCCACCTGGAGGGGGTGTTTTACTTATTTATTTATTTATATTTTTTTACTTTTAAATGAAATCATCAGTTTACTTTTGACTAGAAATATCAGTTAACACCAAAGAAAGTATCTTTCAGCATCGAAATGTAATCACCTCTGGAATCAACATGAAGACCATCAGTTGAATTTTTTTTTTTAATCTGCTTTAGGAAGTGATAGAGCCGTTTATGACCAAAAAAAAAAAAAAAAAAGATCTATAAGTTTCATGATTAAATATGTCATAACTAACTAAGACAAACACATTATTTGCAAGAACTTCTGTGATACGGAGATAGAGGCAAATGGAGTTACATAGACCAGGGCTTGTTTGGACATTGTCAGTGACTTAGTGTTTATCTCAGGGATACATATTTTTAAATATTTTTTAGCCCATGAATTTTTTTCTGTTTACAGCTGCTTTACTCCTTATCTAGCTTTCGCCAAGGGCTCATATCATATAAGTTGAATATTACTAGAAAACTTCAGATTCAGGACTAAAAATCTGAAGTGGACTACTCTCATCACTGCCCCCAGAAAATTGCCAGATTCTTAATAACTTGTAATTCTTAATTTTTGCCTATATTAGTCTCTCCACACTCTTTAACTTCATAAGCAGCCCACCCGTCCCCATGCTGATAAGTGGGCTGTGTACTTCATTAAGGGTTTAAAAGTTATCAGACAGATACTTCTCATCCCCTCCTCACCAAATCTATAAATCCACCTTGCTTAGAATCCTTGTTTTCTGTTTTCTTCCCATCAGAGGCCAACTTGCCTCCCCACCTTACTCCCCCTCAGAGCTAGTTAAGAACTTGACTTCCGCTTTTGTGCTCTCTTTCACGTCCTCAACAACTTTCCAAGGCACCATCAATATCAGCATACATACATACTCTGATATTGCCCATCTTTAAAATAAAAAAAAATTAAAGCAACTTTCCCCTGCCTTACATCCATCTCTTTCTGTTTACCTTCATGGTTAAATGTCTCAAAAGAGTAGTCTACACATTTCCTCCCTATCTCCTCTGTACTATATGTCACTCTGTGAAATTCTGTTGTTGACTGAATTCTTTTTGTCTCTTACCCTCTACTGGAAAGTGAGCTCCAGGAAAGCAAGACCTCATCTATCCTGTTTACCACTATATTCCTAGGACACCAATTGACACAAGTACCTACTCAGTACATGGGCAAAAAAGGCATAACTGACATATTTAACCTGGTAGAATAGCTCTTTTAAAAATAATTTCTAACAAATTCAATTTTCATTTATTTTTTAAATTATTCTCTACTTTTTGCTATACTTGAAAGCTGAAAAATTATGAAGACTGTATTAATGGTTGAATTTGACCTATGTTACATTACATTTTGTTCTTTCCTAAGTGTAATTTAAATTGGCAGTCTTACACCTGGATTGACTGACTGATCAGTCAGACTGATTGGAGTTGTATTTTAGTTCTTTTCACTTTTTGCCTTGTGATCTTGGGCAGATTAACCTCTCTGTTTCCTCATCTGCAAGGTGGAAATAAGAAAGTACCTACCTCATATGTTTTGTGGGTCAAGTGAGATAATATGTAAAATGCTAAACCCAGTACTTGACTGGTGGCTAATACAATGAAAATAGTTACAGTTATTGTTTGTATACTCTTCTCTGGTTTCTAATGTTTGATCTGACTTGGTCACTGTAGTTTTGTGTTTTTTCTTTTTTGTCACTGTAGTATTTTTGTTTGAAGTATTTATATCTCCTAGAGTATATTGACTATGAATGTGACTCTCCTATTTTTAGTTTTGTTGGAGTTTTTATAATTCCTTGCTCCTCTATTCCCCCCGTTACCCCCACATAATATCAATAGATTGATTAAATGATCTTCATTGACAGATGAGCACCCCCTAGCACTTCCCACCAGTTTGGTCACTGAGAAATCATTTTGATAATTTGATGAAGTATATTTATTTTAAACCAAGTTCTGTACTTTGTTTATTTGACTTGCCCAGAGGTGAGGCTGCTTCTTTGTGTTAATTCATGTTATTTTTCATTCAATTTTCTTATTTATGGTAATGGAACTTTCAAAACAATCAGTATGTTATCAACAGATTTTTTTTAAGTAGTTATAAGATACTATTCTTTTCACTTACTAGCTAGTTAGGAAGATAAATATATGATACAAAACAAAATCCATTCTACAGGCCTCACTGAGGGATAAAGACAGGCTATGTATTAATAGAAGTCCAAAGTAGGGAGAGTTGTGTCCAGCCAGCCTTAAGAGAGTCTTAAAACTTTTCCACGTGTTAAATTGTCTATACCCCTTATTTTCTGTCTTGATTTTTAATTTTAGAAATTGTTTCTTGAAGTAATTGACTTACTAGTTACTCTGCCTTTTTCTTATCTAGGTAGGCAGTGGAGATGCCTCCAATTATCTGAGCATTTCAGACATTAGAATGTAGTGTTAGATAAATTTAAGATACAAAAAGAATGCCAGATGGTTTGAAAGGAAATGTGAACACTAGTGCAGGCAGTCCTTTGAAAGCTAGCTGACTGAGCTTTATCTGCTCTGTAGGTAGCAATCAGACACTGTTCCATACTAGTTGGCCTAGTAACAACTAACCAGTGGCCTTACTTTTGGTTGGGAAAGTCAGCCTAGGCCTTCCACCTGCTGTAAAGACAGTATGACACCAGACAGGTGCTCTGCACCTCCATGGATTTGAGTTGGAACAAACCTGAATGGCAAGGAAAGGAAGCTACTTTTTAGATAGCATTATAAGTAAACCTCATATTACATAGTGATTTTGCTCTGAAAAAGTGCAATGCAACTTGAATTTTTATGGATTCAATGCTGTTAGGTGTATTTTGAGTTGCTTACTATTTCAGCAACTATAGAAGTTTGTGGCTTCTGTAGAACATTAATGATACATGTTTTCTTAAAATCATTTTGTCTATTATTTATGTTTTCCTAACTAGACAGATATTTGTATCAGATATAGTCCCTTTCTAGCAAACTTAATGTTATAATTATTTAATTGAGAACAAAAGAAGTACAAATATGGCACTGCAGGTATAATGAGTAGTTCATTTGATGACAGTGTTTATTGAATTCTCAAAGTTAATAACTTCACCAATAGTCTATCAGTATGCTTTATGTTATCTTTAATTTTTTTTTTAATTTGGAGATTGAATGGTGCTGTATTACCTGTTTAAGTTCATCTAGGCAAACCAAAATATTATAAATTACTTGTATCTCTTTATTGTTCTCTCCTAACTCTGAGCATGAAAAATTTTGCTCGGTGGTATAAACTTGAAATATCCAAATAAGCTCTTCATCTTAGACTGAGAGAAAAAGTTTGACAAACATCAAAGTATGAGCCAGTATAATTTATGGAAAATTGGTGAAAACGTAAATCAAAAGTGTAGGCTTTCATTCTTTTCCTGTAGTGGAAAAGAAATTGCGAAACTTCTTCAGAAGTGTGTTGGAAATTTCATGCTTGGCTATAATTAAATAAAAGATTTTACCTAAATTTATTAATTGTCCTTGAAAGCAGTCCAGAGGAAATTTTGTGGTAGTAAGATTTTTTTTAATATAATAGAACAGTATATCAATAGCCAGAACCAATATAGTACCCAGAAATCATCTTTTGCATTAACTAACCTATAGTAAAAACCTTTCATGTCAGTATCTTTTGGGCTTCCCAGTTGGCTTAGTAGTAAAGAATCTACCTGCCAATGCAGGAGATGTGGGTTCAATCCCTGAGTTGGGAAGATTCTCTGGAGCAGGAAATGGCAACCCTCTCCAGTATTCTTGCCTGAAAAATCCTCCTCTTGCAGAGGAGCATGGCAGGCTACAGTCCATGGGATTGCAAAGGAATTGGACACAACTTAGCAACTAGACAACAACGTCAGAATCTTTACACGCATTTCTTCTTTACTCCTTACAGCATCGCTCAAAGGGTTATTAGTGAATGATAAAGCAAAAAGTCAAAGCAGTAAGCTGTTTAAGTTCACATAGTCACCTGGGTCAGGTTTAGAACCCAGGCTTTTATTCTCCAACCCACCACATGCCTCAGTTGATATTGTCAACTTTCACAAGAACACAGATCTTTTCTGTTCAGTTGGTATCTTGCTATTCAGGTGGGACTTCCCTGGTGGCTCAGATGGTTAAGAATCTGCCTGCAGTGCGGGAGACCTGGGTTGGGAAGATTTCCTGGAGAAGGGAACAGCTACCCACTCCAGTATTCTGGCCTGAAGAATTCCATGGACAGAAGAGCCTGGCAGGTTACAGTCCATGGGGTTGCAAAGAATCAGACACCACTGAACGACTTTCACTTTCACTTGGTATCCTGTCCTGGGACTTTTGGAACAATCTAGGGTAGAGGGTGCACACCAAGTGGCTTATGAGATCTTAGTTCCCTGACTAGGGATAGAACCCAGGCTATTGCAGTGAAAGTGCCAAGTCCTAACCACTGGACAGCCAGGAAATTCCCTGAAAGACTATTGATAAAGGAAATGTAGGAGACCTTTGTAGAAAATGGCTGGCAAATAAGGAGAGATTTGGGGAGCATATATATTTTTTATTTCTTTTGATACTCTTGAAGTAATTAACCATTATAGAACTTTTTCAGTAAATAAAAGTGAGGTAACTAAAAATGATTTGTTAGAATGCAGCAAAGAAGCTATATAGTTTTCTAGCATTGCTGTAACAAATTACTACAAAATTGATGGCCTGAAACAGTAGAAATTTAGTCTCTCACAGTTTGAAAGGCCAGAAGTCTGAATGAAATCAGAGTGTCAACAGAGTTGCTGCACTCCCTCCAAAAACTAGGAGAGAATCCTTCCTTGCTTCTTCCAACTTTTCATTGCTCCACACATTCCTTGGTTTTTGTCTACATAACTCCATTCTTTGCTTCCATGTTCACATGGTCTTCTTTTTCTTTCTTATAAATACGTTGTCATTGGGTTTAGAGTCCACCTGGATAATCCAAAGCTCACACAGTTCAGTTCAGAATGCAAACTGTGATTTCTGTTTTCTGTGTTTCCATTTTCTCTATTTCAATTCACTGCCTCTATCTATTTAGAACTCCAGAATTATATAAACTCCACAGTTTTGAGGAGAGGAAAAAGTTGGATTCCTAAAAAAAATTTTTTCAATGTATCCTGTAAAACTTCTTAGTCTTGGCCATGGGTTTTCAGTAGTATAACCTACCTCAGGAATAAAACTTTATATTTCACAGGTGTCAGATTGTCTTTGGAGAAGGCAATGGCACCCCACTCCAGTACTCTTGCCTGGAAAATCCCATGGACGAGGGAGTCTGGTAGGCTGCAGTCCATGGGGTCACGAACAGTTGGACCCGACTGAGCGACTTCACTTTCACTTTTCACTTTCATGCATTGGAGAAGGAAATGGCAACCCACTCCAGTGTTCTTGCCTGGAGAATCCCCGGGACCGGGAAGCCTGCTGGGCTGCCGTCTATGGGGTCACACAGAGTCGGACATGACTGAAGTGACTTAGCAGCAGCAGTAGCAGCAGATTGTCTTAGTCTGTTCTGGCTGCTATAACAAAATACCCGTAGAAATTCCTCATAATTCTGAAGGCTCAGAAATCCAAGACCAGCAGTTTCAGTGTCTGGTAAGGGCTCACTTGCTGGTACATAGATAGTATTTTTCACTGTCTTTTTGCTATGTCCTCCTGTGATGGAAGGGATGAGGAAGCTATCTAGAGTCTTTTTTTATTGGGGCCTCTTATATAAGGGCATTGTTCCCATTCTTGGGGGTATCACCTTCAACACTTAATCACTTCCAGATACCATTACATCGGGGATTAGATTTCAGTGTGTGATTTTGTGGAGCAGTGGGGGATATTTGCTTTATAGCACAATTTTTAGCACTAACCATATGATACAAAGAGAAAATTGATATTTTCCATATAACTCATTCAGTATCTAAGCACTGCAGCGTTAATTTTTTCATTGATCCTTTCTACCCAAGATTAATATTACTAAATAGATTGACCTGTACTATTTTTCAGGTTTCTCTGCTAATGATGTTCTTCTTTTTAATTTTTTTATTATAAGTAACTGTAAGTACATTCAGAAATATGTCATTTATCCTTTTTCCTTTTACTTTGTTTGCTGAGGTATTTTAAAGCAAATCCAAGGCATTTTTGTACATACTTCCTGACATACTTCTATATGCATCTTTTTAAAATAAGGATGTTGTTGTCTTACAGAACCAAAATGCTATTCCTGTACCTAATAAAATTAACAGTTACTCCTTGGTATCATCTAATAGCTAGATGCTGTTAAGGTTTGCCTGATTATCCCAAGGATATCTTTTTTCGGAGATGATTTGTTCACACCGGGATTTCAGAGTCCACAGATCATGTTTGGTCATTTTGTGCCTCGTGCCTGTTTTGATTTAGGGCAGTTACTCCTTCCTTTCTCCCCACTTTTTCTTTGTGTGTCATGGACTAGTTATAGGAACCAGGTCAATTGTCTTATGGAATATTTCTTTTTTTGGATTTGATTAAAACAGATTTAAATTTTTTGGCAAGAATGCTTAGGAGATGCTTAATATTGCATCACATCCAGTCCTGCTGGGGTAGTGGGGTAGTTCTGGCTACCTCCCTTCCAGTGATGCTGAAAGACCACACTGATGGTCATGTGAGCATCCTTTGTGGAAAAATGGTAATTTTTTTTTTTACTTTTTTAAAATTTATTTACTTTTGGCTGCACTGGTCTAAATTGCTGTATGCAGGCATTCTCTAGTTGCAGCCAGTAGGGGCTACTCTCTAGTTGCAGTGCTTGGCCTTATTGTGGTGGCTTCTCTTGTTGCAGAGCACAGGCTCTAGGCAGGAGGGCTTCAGTAGTTGTGGCGCGTGGGCTCAGTTGCTGCGGCTCATGGGTTCTAGAGTGCAGTCTCAGTAGTTATGGCGCAAAGGCTTAGTTGCTCCTTAGCATATGGGATCCTCCTAGAACAGAGATGGAACCCATGTTCCCTGCATTGACAGTCAGATTCTTAACCGCTGGACCACCAGGGAAATCCCAAAATGGTGATTTTCTTATCCTATCCTCTCTTCTACATTTATTATCAGGAGTTCTATAAAGAAAGACCTGTATATCATCAACTGTTTTGGGTTACTCTGAAATACATTTTGTATGAGAAGCTGCCAGGTAATCTTACACTGCTAATGTTCTTGGTAAGAGATAATGAATTTGAATCAGGATAAAAGGAATTGTGTAATCTTTTGTTTTAATAAATATACAATGAACTTCTGAGTACTGTAGTAAAAACGTGAGTTTTTTTCTTTTTTTTTTTCGCTGCTCTGGGTTTTTATTGCCACATGTGGGCTCTTTGTTGTAGCATGCAGGCTTTCTGTAGTTGTGGCACGTGGACTTCTTTTGTTGCAGAGCACAAGTTCTGGAGCAAATGGGCTTAGTAGTTGTGGCACACAAGCTTCTCCAGTTGCCATGCAAGGGCTTAGTTGGCCTGCAGTTTGTGGGATCTTAGTTCCCCAACCAGAGATCAAACTCCTGTACCCTGCCTTGGAAGGCAGATTCTTAACCACTGGATCACCAAGGAAGTTCTTGTTTTTTTTAACAGTTGAGAATGTACACTCTAATTGCTCTGGAAGTTACAGATAAAGATAAACGAAATAAAATGAAATTTTATAAATTAAAATCAAGCAGCAAAGAGGAAAGAGAACTAGATTAAAATTTAAAAATTGGAAGAGAATAGAGCCAATATTTTGTAATAACTATTAATGGAGTAGTTTATAGTATAAATAGCCTTTAAAAATTATGAATCACTCAGTTGTAACTTATACATTATTGTACACCATCTGTACTTCAATTTCTTATCTAATTAGTTTTTAAAATTGAGAGATTTCCAGAGTCAGCATGACCCAGCCTCTGAATGTCTAAACCATTCACTCTTCTTAGACTGAGCTTTTCACATAGTGTATACCTAACATGTGGTGAGTGTTTTCATGAGATTGGTTCTAGACTAAAGAAATCAAGGTTATGTATTATAGAATTAATGCTTAAATATCTTCAAAGTTAGTTAAGTTGCTCAGTCGTGTCCGACTCTTTGCGACCCCATGGACTGTAGCCCACCAGGCTCCTCCGTCCATGGGATTCTCCAGGCAAGAATACTGGATTGGGTTGCCATTTCCTTCTCCAGGGGATCTTCCCGACCCAGGGATCAAACCCAGGTGTCCTGCATTAGAGGCAGACGCTTTAACCTCTGAGCCACCAGGGAAGCCCAAAAGGCAGGGAGAATTCTTCATTGAATATCATTCTTTTTCTTTAAATTGTAGTTTATGGGAAAAAATCCTTTGATTACTATTTCTTATAATACCTCTTGTTTAACTTCATGTTTTGACATTCTTATTCAGTAAAATTACTGAGTAAAGTCATGCAAATATAAAGTCTTACTTATTTTTCTTGCTTCATTTTACTTTAAGCCAGTTGTGTTTATTTATCTTCTGAATCTGTGTATTCTGGGGAAAGTAACTTTGATATCAAATGAAAATTAAACAGGTGTTTTTAGCTTCATAACCATCTCTAGACAACCTCTAATCATATTTGAGAGATCACTAAATGTATGTGCTATTATGAATTGTCTGTCGGCAAAATATTGCTATGATTATGCTGTTTTATTTTAAAATAATAGTACTATGGGTCTTTTCTGAAAGATAAAGAATATCTTTATAGAGGGATGCCTCAAAAGACCATAAATAAAGTCAGTATAATTATTTTTAGTTAGTTGAACTGATTATTCCTCATTAGGACTCTAAAATAGTTTTAGTGCTGAAAATTACATTTCCCTACCTATTGAATTAAAACAGATGATTGCAGAACATTTCCTCTATGCAAGTCATTATGCTTGGTGCTGAGTAGTACGGCTGCTTTCATTATTCAGATAAAGAAGAAAGTACATACTTCTTCAACATCCATTTATGATAAAAAGTCTCCATAAAGTGGGCATTCAGGGAACCTATATCAACATAATAAAGGCAATATATGACAAGCCCATAGCTAACATCATTTTCAACTGTGAAAAGCTGAAGGCACTCTCTCTAAAATCAGAAACAAAATACTACCAGAAGATTACTAGAACTCACTAATGAATTTGGTAACATTGCAGGATAAAAATTAATACATGGAAATCTCTTGCATTCCTCTACACTAACAATGAAAGATCAGAATGAAAGATTAAGGAAGCAATCCCATTTACCATCCCATCGAAAAGAATAAAATACCTGAAAATAACATGGCTAAGGAGACAAAAGACCTGTACTCCAAAAACTATAAGGAGCTGATGAAAGAAATCAAAGATCATATAAACAGAAAGATATACCATATTCTTTGCTTGGAAGAATCAATATTGTCAAAATGACAATACTCCCCAAGGCAATCTACAGATTCACTGCAATCCTTATCAAATTACCAATGACATTTTTAACAGACTATAACAAAAATTTTTGTTAATTTGTATGGAAACACTAAAGACCCCAAATAGCCAATGAAATCCTGAGTAAGAAAAACAGAGCTGGAGGAATCACATTCCCTGACTTCAGACTTTACTACAAAGCTACAGGTATGCTACGGCCCAAGGACGGAAATACATATCAATAGATCAGGATGGAAAGCCCAGAAATAAACCCGCACACTTATAGTCAGTTAATCTGTGATAAAGAAGGCAAGAATATTAAGTGGGGAAAAGACAAGTTTCTTCAGTAAGTGGTGCTGAGAAAACTACATGTAAAAGGAGATTAGAACATTCCCTAACACTATACACAAAAACAACCTCAAAATGAATCAAAGACCTATGTGTAAGGCCAGACACTATAAAACTCTTAGAGGAAAACATAGAACAGTCTTTGACATAAATTGTAGCAATATCTTCTTTGATCCGTGGCCTAGAGTAGTGCAAGTAAAAACAAATAAATGGGACCTAATTAAACTTAAAAGCTTCTGCACAACAAAGGAAACTATAAACAAAGTGAAAAGACAGCCCACAGAATGGGAGAAAATAGTTGCAAACAAAGCAGTCAACAAAGGATAATCTCTCAAATATAAAATAAAATAGCTCATACACTGTATATCAAAAACAAAACCCAATCAAAAAATGAGCAGAAGATCTAAATAGACATTTCTCCAAATAAGACATATAGACAAAAACCACATGAAAAGATGCCCAATATCACTAATTATCAGAGAAATGCAAATCAAAATTGCAGTTAGATATCACCTCACACCAGTCAGAATGGCCATCATCAAAAAGTCTACAAATAAATGCTGAGTAGATGTGAGGGAAAGGGAATTCTCCTAACTCTGTTGGTAGCAATGTATTAAAAAATTGGTACAACTACTATGTATAACTGTATAGAGGTTCCTTAAAAAGCTGAAATTAGAACTACCATATGATCCAGCAACCCCTCTCCTGGGCATATATCCAGAGAAAACTATAATTTGCAAAGATACATTCACCTTAGTTCATTGCAGCACTATTTACAATAGCCAATACATGGAAGCAACCTAAATGTCCATCAACATCAATAGACAGATGGATAAAGAAGATGTGGTACATATGTACAATAGAATGTTAATGAACCATGAAAAGATTTGAAATAATGCCATTTACTGCAACATAGATGGACCTAGAGATTATCATACTAAATGAAGTAAGTCATACACAGAAAGACAAATACCATATCACTCATATGTGGAATCTAAATTTTTAAAATGATACAAATGAACTTATTTGCAAAACAGATGTCAAAAAGAAACTTATGGTTACCAACAGGAAAAGGTAGTGGGGAGGGATAATTCAGGAGCTTGGTTAACAAGCAGACACTACTATATATAGATAACTAGCAAGGACCTATTGGAGAAGGAAATGGCAACCCACTCCAGTGTTCTTGCCTGGAGAATCCCAGGGACGGGGGAGCCTGGTGGGCTGCTGTCTGTGGGGTCGCATGGAGTCGGACACAACTGAAGTGACTCAGCAGCTATAGCAGTAGCAGCAAGGGCCTAATGTATAGCACAAGGAACTCTACTCAGTATTCTGTTATAATCTTTATGAGGAAAGAATCTGAGAAAGAATGAATATATGTATGAATAAATCATTTTGCTGTACACATGAAACTAATACAACATTGTAAATTAATTATATGCCAATACAAAATTTAATACAAAAACTTTTTTTTCATACATACTTCTTTTATTCAGAGAACCCTCTGGAAATATGTGTTTCAACTGTGTTGTCTCCGTACCCTCATTTGCAGCCAGAAGCCTCTGGGCTTATGCCCCACCATACAGCCTTTGTCCAGTTCCCGATAATATTTGTTGAGTATCTTTTAAGTGCCAGGTATTGTTTAATATGAATTTATAGAAATCCCATGTCTCATGGTAAGACACTCCTGTTGAATAGCTCCACTACATTTAATGAAGTTATGGTATGGGTAACATCTGAATTTATTAGATCTAAAGGTTTCTGTAAAGCTAAAGAAAATTGACTCCTCGCGAGGAAGTTCAGGACTTTTTTCAGGCTAAGATAACTAACCACAAGTGCAATGAAATCAGTAGAGCAGAGGCTGCATTTAGATTTTATTCAGACTAACTTCTAACTCTTTAAACCCTAAGCATATATTTTTACACAGTAAGTTACAAGTTTATTTTTATATAGGCAAAAAAGAAATAAGGTGATGTGGTGGAAAGCATGTGGCATTTAAGTAAGTTGTTTCTTTTTTTTTTTTTTTTTTTTTTTNAAACAAGACCTGAAGCTGACTGTGGCTCAGATCATCAACTCCTTATTGCAAATTTAGCCTCAAATTGAAGAAATTAGGGAAAATCACTAGGCCATTCAGGTATGACCTAAATCAAATCCCGTATGATTATACTGTGGAGGTGATGAATAGATTCAAGGGACTAGATCTGGTATACAGAGTGCCTGAAGAACAATGGATGGAGGTTCACACCACTGTACAGGAGGTGGTGACTAAAACCATCCCAAGAAAAAGAAATGCAAGAAGGCAAAGTGGTTATCTAAGGAGGCCTTACAAATAGCTGAGAAAAGAGAAGTAAGAGGCAAAGGAGAAAGGGAATGATATACTCAACTGAATGCAGAGTTCCGGAGAATAGCAAGGAGGGATAAAGTCTTCTTAAATGAGCAATGCAAAGAAATAGAGGAAAACAATAGAATGGGAAAGACTAGAGATCTGTTCAAGAAAATTAGAGATACCAAGGGAACATTTCATGCAAAGCTGGGCACAATAAAGGACAGAAAGGACAAGGACCTAACAACCAAAAGAGGTTAAAAAGAGGTGGCAAGAATACACAGAAGAACTATACAAAGAAGGTCTTAATGAATCGGATAACCATGATGGTGTGGTCACCTAGAACCAGACATCCTGGAATGTGAAGTCAAGTGGGTCTTAGGAAGCATTACATGAACAAGCTAGTGGAGGAGATGGAATGCCAGCTGAGCTCTTTCTAATCCTAAAAGATGATGCTCAGTATGCCAGCAAATTTGGAAAACTCAGCAGTGGCCACAGTACTGAAAAATGTCAGTTTTCATTTCAGTCCCAAAGAAGGGCAATGCCAAGGAATGTTCAAACTGCCACACAATTGTGCTCATTCACTTGCTATCAAGGTAATACTCAAAATGCCTCAAGCTAGGCTTCAACAATAAGTGAACCAATAACTTCCGTATGTATAAGCTGGATATAGAAAAGGCAGAGAAACTAGATATCAAATTGCCAACATCGGCTAGATCATAGAAAAAGCAAAGGAATTCCTCTTAAAAGTCTAGTTCTGCTTCATAACTATGCTAAAATCTTTGACTGTGTGGATCACAACAAACTGTGGAAAATTCTTAAAAGGATGGGAATAACAGACCACCTTACCTGCCTCCTGAGAAACCTATATACAGCGTAAGAAGCAGCAGTTAGAAACAGACATGAAACAATAGACTCATTCAAAGTTTGGAAAGGACTATTTCAAGGCTGTGTATTGTCACCCTGCTTATTTAACTTACATGCAGAGTATATCATGTGAGATGCTGGGGTGGATAAGTTACAAGCTGGATTCAAGATTTCCAGGAGAAATGTCAGCAACCTCAGGTATGCAGATGATATGACATTAATGGCAGGAAGCAAAAAACTAAAGACATCTTGATGAAAGTAAAAGAGGAGAATGTAAACCTGGCTTAAAGATCAACATTCAGAAAACTAAGATCATGGCATCTAGTCCCATTACTTCATGGCAAATAGATGGGGAAAAATTGGAAACCGTGACAGATTTCTTTTTCTTGGGCTTCAAAATCACTGTGTATGGTGTCTGCTGCCATGAAATTAAAGGACACTTGCTCCTTGGAAGAAAAGCTATGCCAGACCTAGAAAGCATGTTAAAAAGCAGAGACATCAAAGCCAACAAAGGTCCATATAGTCAAATTTATGGTTTTTCCAGCAGTCGTATGGATATGAGAGTTGGACCATAAAGAGGGCTGAATGCTGAAAAACTGATACTTTCAAACTGTGGGTGCTTGAAAAGACTCTTGAGAACCCCTTGGACTGCATGAAGATTAAACCAGTCAATCCTAAAGAAAATTAACCCTGAATATTCATTGGAAGGATTTAAGGTGAAGCTAAAGCTCCAATATTTTGGCCACCTCATGCTAAGAGTTGACTCATTGGAAAAGACCTCGATAATGGGAAAGATTGAGGGCAGGAGGAGAAGAGAGTAATAGTGGATGAGATGGTTGGATGCCATCACTGACTCAGTGGACATTAGTTTGAGCAAACTTGAGATAGTGAAGGACAGGGAAGCCTGATATGCTGCAGTTCATGGGATCGCAAAGACCCAGACATGAGTTAGCAACTGAACAACACTAGTGTGTTGTATTTTTTTTAATTCTACATACATGTTATGACATACAGTATTTGTTTTTCTGTGACTTATTTCATTTAGTATAGTTCCCTGCATGGAGAAGGAAATGGCACTCCAATATTCTTACCTGGGAAATCCCATAGCCCCATGGGCTATGGTCCATGGGGCTCCAAAGAGTTAGACGTGACTTAGCAATTAAATTGGAGAAGGAAATGGCAAGCCACTCCAGTATTCTTGCCTGGAGAAGTCTGTGGACAGAGGAGCCTAGTGGGCTGCTGTCCATAGGGTCGCACAGAGTCAGACACGACTGAAGTGACTTAGCAGCAGCAGCACCCTGCAAGTCTATCCATGTTGCTGCAAATGGCAAGATTTTATTCTTTTTTATGATGCAGTATTCCATTGTGTATACAGACCACATCTTCTTTATCCATTCATCTGTTGATGGACACTTTAGATTGTTTCCATATACTGGCTATTGTAAATAATGCTGCTGTGAATGTTGGAATGCATGTATCTTTTTGAATTAGTGTTTTGGTGGGGTTTTTTGTTGTTGTTGTTGTTGTTATATAAATACCTAGGAGTGAAATTGCTAGACATTATGGATGTGAGAGTTGGACTGTGAAGAAAGCTGAATGCCAAAAAATTGATGCTTTTGAACTGTGGTACTAGAGAAGACTCTTGCAAGTTCCTTGGACTGCAAGGAGATCCAACCAGTCCATCCTAAAGGAGTCCTGGGTGTTCATTAGAAGGACTGATGCTGAGGCTGAAACTCCAATATTTTGGCCACCTCATGCAAAGAGTTGACTCATTGGAAAAGATACTGATGCTGGGAGGGATTGGGGACAGGAGGAGAAGGGGACAACAGAGGATGAGATGGCTGGATGGCATCACTGACTCAATGCACATGAGTTTGGGTGAACTCAGGGAGTTGGTGATGGACAGGGAGGCCTGGCATGCTGCGATTCATGGGGTTGCAAAGAGTCGGACACGACTGAGCGACTGAACTGAACTGAACTGAATGTAGTTCTGTTTTTAGTTTTTGGAGAAACCTCATACTTTGCATAGTGGCTGCACCAATTTGCATCCCCACCACGAGTGTACAAAGATTTCCTTTTCTCTACATCTTCACCAAAATTTATTTTTGTATTTTTTGACGATAGCCATTCTGACAGATGTGAGATAATATCTCAATGTGGTTTTGATTTGCATTTCTCTGGTGATTAGTTGTGTTGAGCATCTTTTCATGTGCTCATTAGCCATCTTTGTGTTTTCTTTGGAAAAATGTCTATTTGGGTCTTCTGCCCATTTTTAAATCAGATTGCCTTTTTTTTATGTTGAGTTGCATATGTTATTTATATATTTTGGATATTAACTCCTTATTGGTCATATCATTTGTGAACATTTTCTCCCATTCAGTAGTTTGTCTTTTTGGTTTGTCATTGCTTTCCTTTTGTCATGCTTTTTGCTGTGCAAAAGTTTTTGAGTTTAATTAGGTCCCACATGTTGATTTCTGTTTTTGTTTCCTTTGCCTAGGAGACAGATCAAAAAAAATATTGCTGCAATTTATGTCAAAGAGTGTTCTACCTATGTTTTCTTATAGGAGTTTTATGGTTTCCAGTGTTATATTTAGCTCTTTAATCAATTTTTACTTTATTTTTACATATAGTGTGAGAAAATATTCATTCTTTTATATATAGCTGTTCAGTTTTCCCCACTTATTGAAGAGACTGTAATTTCTCTGTTGTATGTTCTTGCCTCCTTTGTCATAGATTAATTGGCCATAAATCCATGGGTTTATTTTTGGGCTGTCTATTCTATTTCATGGCTTCCTAGGTGGCCCATTGGTAAAGAATCCTCCTGCTGGTGCAGGAGCTTTAGGGGACAGGTTCAGTCCCTGGGTTGGGAAGATTTCCTAGAGGAGGAATGTCAGCCCACTCCAGTATCCCTGATAGGATAATCTCACAGATAGAGGAACCTGGCAGGCTACATTCTATGGGATCACAAAGAGTCAGATACAACTGAGCACATTCCAGTCCTATTCCATGGGCTTCCAAGGTGGCCCAGTGATAAAGAATCTACCTGAGAATGCAGGTGACACAGGAGATGTGGGTTTGATCCCTGGGTCAAGAAGATCCCTTGGAGTAGGAAATGGCAACCTGCTCCAGTATTCTTGCTTGGGAAATCCCACAGACAGAGGAGCCTGGCGAGCTGCAGTCTCTGTGGTCACAGAGTGTTGGACATGACTGAGCATGCACACACGCATGCATGCATTCTATTGCATTGATCTGTGTGTCTCTTTTTGTGCCAATACTATACTATCTTGATTAATATAGCTTTGTGCTGAAATCCAGGAGCATGATACCTCCAGCTCTGCTCTTCGTTCTCAAGATTACTTTGGCTATTCAAGGTCTTTCATGTTTCCATACAAATGTTATATTTATTTGTTCTAGTTCTGTGAAAAATAGATTGCTTTTGACAGTATTGTCATTTTGACAGTATTGTCATTGTCTGTTAAAAATGCATGAACATCTTTCCATTTGTTGTGTCATCTTCCAATTTCTTTCATCAGTGTTTTATAGTTTTCTAACTACACGTCTTTTACTTCCTTAGTTAGACTTATTTTTAGGTATTCTTTTTGAGGCAATGGTATATAGTATTGTTTCCTTAATTTCTCTTCCTGATAGTTCTTTGTTAGTGTATAGAAATACAACAGGTTTCTTTGTATTAATTTTGCATCCTGCAACTTTACCAAATTCATTAATGAACTCTAGTAGTTTTCTGGTGATGTCTTTAATATTTTCTGTGTATAATATCATGTCATCTAAAAACAGTGACAGTCTTACTTCTTCCTTTCCAGTTTGGATTCCTCTTATTTCTTTTTCTTGTCTTATTGCTGTGGCTAAGACTACTCTGCTCCTTTTTTTAACAGCTTTATTGAGATGTTGTTTATATCCCATATAGTTCACTCATTTAAATTTTACAGTCCAGTGGTTTTTGGAATATTCAAAAGATTGTGCATCTGTTATCACAATCAATTTTAGAATATTTTCATTATAATTATACTCACATAGCCATCATTCCTAGTGCTGCCACTATCCCCCCACATACACCATTCCCACCCTTGAGAAATTACTAACATACTCTTCCTATAGATTTCCCCATTCTGGGCTTTCTATAAAAGACCAGATAAATGGTATCATACAATTGGTGATCCTTTTTGACTGGCATCTTTTACCTAGGCATGATGTTTTCAAGATCTCTCCATGTTCCCTTTTTGATTTGTGAATTTTTTTATTTGGTTGCATCAGGCCTTAGTTGCAGCATGCAGGATCTCTGTTGCAGCATATGGACTCTCTAGTTGTGGTATGCAAACTTAGTTGTTCTGTAGCCTGTGTAATCTTAGTTCCCCAACCAGGACTTGAACACATTTTCCCTGCACTGCAGGGCAGATTCTTAACCACTGGACCACCAGAGAAGTACATCCCTTTTTTGTTACATTAAGATTTTTAGAGGCACACCAACATATCCTATAAGAAGAGTTAATGTGACTTTTTTAAAATAAAAAAAGTTGATTGGTGTCACATGACTGGTGTTCAGTCAGAAATGACGAGAAAAGCCTTATAAACATTATTACTGTGGCTGCAAAACAAAGAATGGTGTTTCAGTATAAATGTGAGAAATATTTATGTCCCAGAATTCTTTTTTGCTGCCTTGATGTACATTAATAAAGTATGATTATAATAATGTGTAACTCTATGGGACTATTTAACTAAAACTGTTGCGCCACCATTATTTTTATTTGCTCTTTTCCTGCTGAGCATTTTACATAATTCAGTCACTATACAATGTCTGTGGTCATATGCTACAAGTTACATACAATTGTCTGTTGTTACATGCTACATTTTTAATTTTTATGTGAGCTTGATGAGCTACGTGCTAAGTATTTTATTTGGTGATAACCAATGATTATATATTAGTAGAAGTGAATTGTTAGAAACAAGATACATATAAATACAATCCTCAGAGCATATTCTTGCCAAGTTTGTGGCTGCAGTTAAAAAAGAAAAAAAATCAGCTTTTTTAATTTGAAAAACCCAGCCTCTCTGTGCCTCAGGTAATGTGGTATCATGATAGAAAGCTAATGAAATGTTTTAGCAAAAATCATATTTTTCTGAACTGGAACTAAGATAGATGGTCTGCCTTTTACCAGTCTATTAATACAAAATAATTTTTAATAGTACTCATCCAGAACACCTGTATATTAGATAGATGGGTTCAGCTGTGAGTAACAAAATCCAAAACAGTTGGTTTCACACAAGCTTAAAATTAGTTGGCACTGATGTGACAGGGAACTTGATGGCATTTTACCATTTTATCTCCTTTTTCTTAGTACTCTGTTTTCTCCTTGAATGTAAACCATGTTCTTATTAAGCAATATCATGGCATCCATATTACAGGGTGGAGAAAGGAATAAAACAGAATATGGTGGATGATACCTTCAGTGCTCTATTAGGCATAATTCCCAGTTACTTGGGAATCATCCTGTATGAATCCATGAAACGTGGCCATGTACAGCTGCAAGGAAAGCTGGGAAGCTAAAAACTGTGATTACAGTGGGAGAAAAGGAGAAGAGATATTGGAGGGAAGATGTGTGTCTGCTGTCCAGATATATAGAAAGGAAAATCAAGGAATGTATGCCATTATATCTCTTCCACTAAAGAAGGATGCTTCTGTTTTTAGTTGCTGATTCTGGTTCTCTAAATGGAAATGTCCTTTAGAAAAAAAAACTGACTATAATAAAACATCTATTAAGAATATGTTATTCTTTTTTCTGTAAATTGGGGTTATCACAAGATCTTCCAAGAGAGAACCACTAGACACATTTCCTGGTTTGAATTCATCAGTTGATATTATGATGTATGAGCCAGCCTCATACAAATTTAGTTAGTGTAAATTTTTCCCACTGAGCCCAGTAATGCTGGGGGAAATTGATTAAGCAGAGAATAGACCCAACCCTAGATGTACTGTGACCTTACTGGAAACATATACCTTGTAAGGCTTCATCTGACTTGAGCCACCCATCTCATTCCTGATCTTGAAGGAGGGAAAAAATCACAAACTTGTACCATCTATAAAATCAAAATAATACTGCTTTGCATGAGTAGTGGTCTTATAACATGTTTTTATATATGAGATTTCAGGGCTGATGATAAAGCAAATCTTGACCTTTAAAATCCTATTTAGTGGAGAATTACTCACTATTATGGAATGATTGTCTTTTTATTTTTTTTTTTTTTAGAATTTTGGAAAATACAAAATCAGCAGAACCAGACTCACCTCCCAGAATATTGAAATAATATATTTTACCTGTGCCATTGTCTCATCTGTTCCGTTAACTGCCTGAAATCATCTTAAAGATGTTTTCTCATCTCTTTCTTAAAAGAACAAAATGATTCCCAGTAGACAAAGGGCAGAGACTTTCAGGCCGTGCTTAGGACTGTAATCTCTAGAAACTTAAGGCTATTATGAGTGTCAAACTATCTGGCAACATGCACACTTTGCTATATTCATAACTATTTGGAGTTTGCTGAGTTAATCATTGGAGAAGGAAATGGCAACCCACTCCAGTGTTCTTGCCTGGAGAATCCCAGGGAAGGGGGAGAGCATGTTAGATGCTGTTTTAAGGCTATAGATATAGAATTTTCATTCTGCAAATTTAAGATCCAAAAATGGATAGACTTTTGATTTATACAAATTACCCATCTGGAAATTGTTATTGAAGAAATGTATCTAACCTAATTCTTGTTTCCTAAAATTCTCTGCTGTATCTAAATTGATTCAGAAAGGAGTCCACTTGTGGCCCAGTCTCAAACATTTGTATCTGAACCAAAATGGCCCAGGGAAATGTGACTCAGGCCCAATTTCAGCCAGCAACTCAGGCTCTGGCTCAGGAAAATTTAGACATGAACCCCAATGCTAATCTTGCACCAAAGAACCAAGAGACCTTAGTGATGATAAGCACTCACTATATGCTAGGCACATCCCTCAGAAACAGATGTTGTAGCTATCCTCATTTTATACATGTGAAAATTTAGACTTGCCAGTCTTAGTGGCAGGTGTGACTAACCTCAGTTCTGAAGTCAATGCCTCTGCTATGGCATCTTCTGTGGAGCCCACTTACTGCCATGGATCCTTCCAATTTACGTTCATTTCCTGACTGATAAATTTTTAAACCACAAAGACATTGTTTTCTCTTAGTTTTTAAGGCTGTACGCCAGCAGAATCTTCAACTTTTTATTTGTTTGCTTGTTCTCATTTTTTTCTTTGTTGTTCAGTTGCTAAATCATGTCCAACTCTGCAACTCCATGGACTGCAGCATGCCAGGCTTCTCTGTCCTCCGCTGTCTTCTAGAGTTTGCTCAAACTCATGTACACCGAGTCTGTGATGCTATCTAGCCATCTTATCCTCTACTGCCCCTTCTTCTTTTGCCTTCAGTTTTCCCAGCATCAAAGTCTTTTCTAATGAGTTGGCTCTTCACATCAAGTGGCCAAAGTATTAGGGCTTCACCATCTGTCTTTCCAGTGAATATGCAGGGTTGATGTCCTTTGGGATTGACTGGTTTGATCTCCTTGCAATCCAAGGACTCTCAAGAGTCTTTTCCAGCACCACAGTTCAAAAGCATATGGTCCATCTCTCACATCCATACATGACCACTGGAAAAACCATAGCTTTGACTATACAGACCTTTGTCGGCAAAGTGATGTCTCTCTCTGCTTTTTAATATGCTGTCTAAGTTTGTCATAACTTTCCTTCCAAGTAGCAAGCATCTTTTAATTTCATGTCTGCAGTCACCATCCACAGTGNATGGTCCATCTCTCACATCCATACATGACCACTGGAAAAACCATAGCTTTGACTATACAGACCTTTGTCGGCAAAGTGATGTCTCTCTCTGCTTTTTAATATGCTGTCTAAGTTTGTCATAACTTTCCTTCCAAGTAGCAAGCATCTTTTAATTTCATGTCTGCAGTCACCATCCACAGTGATCACTCCAGATTTGCTTGTGACTTACTAAACTTCCTTGTTTTGGTGTTAATACACAGTTATATCTTCTAATCTTTCCTCTTCAGGGACTGATTCTAAGCTCCAGTAGGAATTATGAAAAACCATTACCTTTTCAGGTAACTGAGAATTCATTAGTAAAGTATAATTATATCTATATTTAATAATTATAATTAATGTGCTCCAACCCAGAATCCTCAAGAATAGGAGGTAACCTACCCAAGTTTGTAGAGGACCATCTTGCCACTTCTCCCTGCGTAGCTTAAATAATGTGTAGAAATTGTGTACCTTCCAAAGGGTTAAGGGTTTCAATTAGAGTCACCCACAACTCAGCAACTTTTATGCTATAGTTTACAAAAGAGAGTCCATATGTAAGGGAAATTTAGTGCCTTCTAATAACCTTTTGTATACTTGAATTTAGTTATTAAGTTTCCTTATCTGTAGATGGAACACATTCAGGTCCTTTAAAAACAAATTAATCTTTCATAACTACTCTGTTAAACAGAACTGTATTGATTTCTATCTGGTACCCTGTGCTTTTCCAGGGATTTATAATTGATTGTTGACTTCTTTTCTGTGGACAGGTATGTTAAATATAACTGACCGATTCAGACTATCTCAGTGATTCTTTTTTCCATCTGTAAGACCACTGTAGCTTTTTAGTAGCTCTTTATTTTAGGATGTTTTCCTGATTATCACATAGACCCAGCAATTCCCAAGGCAGGTTTCCAATATTTAATGCTATTTTCAGAAATACCATGACTTTTTCAGAATCAAATTAACCTTGACTAATTTTAATTTAAAAGTCACAGTTCTTTGTCACAGATTGAAGAAGACTAAAGAGACATAACTAAGTGTGATGTAGGATCTTGGATTGGATCCTTGAAAACAAAAAGAACGTTAGTGGGAAAACTGGTCGAATTTGAGTGAAGTCTGAAGTTTAGTTAATAATATTGTACATTACTATGATTTCCTGTCATTGTATTGTGGCTGTGTAAGATTTTAACATTAGCGAGGACTTCCCTGGAAGTCCAGTGGTGAAGACAGTGCTTCCACTGCCCAACGTGTGGGTTCAATCCCTGATTAGGGAACTAAGATCTGGCATGCTGTACGGAGCAGCCAAAAAAAATCAGGAGATGGATTTTAACATAAGGGAAAGCTAGGTGAAGTGTATATGGGAATTCGTGAACTTTTCTATAAATCTAAAATTATTTCAAAATTAAAAGTTTTCTAAAACATTTTTTTTTCACTGTTCCAATTGGGAATTATGGTACAGTATTGGCCTTTCTTGGGCCTCTTTCTCTAAGGCATTGAAGATAACACAGAATGTATCAGCATATTCATAATTATGTATGTGAAAGCTAGTCATCACCTCTCTAAAACATTTTGCATATTGTTTATTTTGATTAATAGCCTAAAGAATTGTTTGAAGAACAAAAGTTTCCCCGGTTTGGAATACGTTAGACTGGCTCTCCTGCAGTAATTTTTCCTAGATTAATTGTACATCATGGTCAACAAAAGAGTCCAAACAAAANTGCTGCGATTCATGGGGTCGCAAAGAGTCAGACATGACTGAGTGATTGAAATGAACTGAAATTGTACTGCTGCAGTGAGTGCAGTCAAAATCTATAGGTGATATATTTATAATTGTGCTTTTGATATTTTGAATATTGTATTATTAACAATCAGTTTGAACTTGAGCCAATATGATTAAGAAACACAAAGCAGTAAGCTGAAAATTATAGTCTATTTAATATAGAAATTTTACATGTACATTTTTTTTACTTATTTAAGTACATTTTTTTACTTATTTAAGCCAGTGTTGCTTAAACCTTGTTGCTCTGGAAGTTATGACCCTAGGAAGAGAATTTCAAATATGAAAGCCCCAAGCTTGTTAGTTTTACTGAAATTTAAAGCGAAAACCATCAATGGAATTTGTGGAGTTATTTTCAAGAGAGACCACAGAAAGATACAATCTCCAACCTACCAACTGTATGAGACCTCTAACCTTGTAATTTATTTCCAAAAGTAAATTATTCTGTAAAAATTGAAAGCAAGGAGCTCTCAAGGATCTCAGTGAAAATATTTAAGTAGTATTGCCAACTGACTGTGATGAAATTTTGTTTTTTTTAAATCTACACTTGAGAGATGTGAAGTTGATTCTAAGTCCATATTTCAGGTGGTTAAATGCTCTGACTTGATATTTGGTAAAGAGCTCCTTGGAAGAAAAGTTATGAGCAACCTAGATAGCATATTCAAAAGGAGAGACATTACTTTGCTGACAAAGGTCCGTCTAGTCAAGGCTATGGTTTTTCCAGTGGTCATGTATGGATGTGAGAGTTGGACTGTGAAGAAGGCTGAGCGCCGAAGAATTGATGCTTTTGAACTGTGATGTTGGAGAAGACTCTTGAGAGTCCCTTGGACTGCAAGGAGATCCAACCAGTCCATTCTGAAGGAGATCAGCCCTGGGATTTCTTTGGAAGGAATGATGCTAAAGCTGAAACTCCAGTACTTTGGCCACCTCATGAGAAGAGTTGACTCATTGGAAAAGACTCTGATGCTGGGAGGGATTGGGGGCAGGAGAAGAAGGGGATGACCGAGGATGAGATGGCTGGATAGCATCACTGACTCAATGGATGGTAGTCTGAGTGAAGTCTGGGAGATGGTGATGGACAGGGAGGCCTGGCGTGCTGCGATTCATCAGGTCGCAAAGAGTCGGACACAACTGAGCTACTGAACTGAACTAAACTGAAAGAGCTGCTGTATGGCTTCAATTAGATGTTAATTATTCTCTGTACAGTGTCTAATGTCTATTGATTTACTCACTTCAATAAAGCAGCCTCACAGAGATCAATGAAGTTCTTTTTCAAAAATCTCAATCTAAAGCCAAGACCAGAAGAGGTCAAAGAAATAGAAAATCTTCAAGTGAAGTCAGAGTTACTCATAAGTAGTCCTTAAGTAATTTTTTTGAGTAGAGAGAAATATTAAAAAGACTAATTGTTACTGAGTTGATAAAATGAGTAAGTAAAATCTGTTATCCTCAAAGTATGTGTTTTCCAGTTCAGTAAGTAGTTTATTAGAAATAGATGGAAACTTCTTAATATGGTAAATGTGTTTGTTTAAAGCTATATACATCCTATTTACTAATAAAACAGCAGTCTCATTAGATTATGAATAAGACAAGAATGCCCACTCTTAATGTTATGTTTAATATTGTTCTAGAGATATTAGACAACTTAGAGAAGAAGCAATTTATAGATACATGATTGTAAAGGAGGAAAATTATCGTTCAGTAATCACCTTATCTAAGCAAATGATGATTTAAGACAGCTACAGGATATTTATGAAATATCTACTAATCTTTGTGGAAAATTTTTCTCACCAAATCTATCCAGAAAAGGCCAGGATTTTCAGCCAAGTCTTTTAAATAAAAATTGAGTTTGAGAGCTTCCCTGGTGGCTCGGTGGTAAAGAATCTGCCTGCCAATACAGGAGACACAGGTTCAATCCCTGGTGTGGAAAGATCTCACATGCTGTGGAACAGCTAAGCCCATGCACCACAATTATTGAGCCTGTGCTCTAGAACCTGGGAACCACAAGTACTGAGCCTACGTGCAGCAACTACTGAAGCTCATATACCCTGGAACCTGTGCTCTGCAACAGGAGAAGCCACCGCAATGAAAAACCAGTGCATTACAACTAGAGAGTAATCCCCACTCACCATAAGTAGAGAAAATCCTGGACAGCACTGAAGACCCAGGACAGCCAAAAATAAATTAATTAATTAATTTTTTAAAAAAAAGAATTGAGTTTGAGAAAGCTTTTCAAAACTTTACAGACAACACAGGGAACCTTTCTTTCTGTTTGCATTTACAATTAAAATTTTATTTTATTCTCTGTAATATGTAATATATGTACATACAATAAAATACAAAAGGTATCATAAGCAAGTATTCAGTGAAAAGTCAGTCTCCTCCCAGCTCTGTCAGAGGCAATCACCAGTACCAGTTTTTTATGTTCCCTTCCAGAGAATTTTTAGACATATGCAAAACTAGCTTCTCTCTTAATTCTTTTGGCATTACTAGTAATATGCCACGTACACTGTTCTGTACCTTGTTTTTGTTTTATTTACGTAGTAATATTGTAATGGAAACTGCCAAATCTATGAATCTATAACACTTCTTAACATAATTGCTGAATTAGATTATGGTTATATACTCTAGCCATCAAAGTTAACTGGTTAGCAGTTGCATATATAGATTGCTTCCAGCCTGTTGCTATTAAAGGCAAAGCTACAAAGAAGACCTTGGTATATGTGTGTTATTTAAGGTAGAAGGTAGACAGGCCCCTGGGCTGAATTGCTGGAGTTTGTCATGTAGAGTAAATTGGAACTTTGTTTTCCCTGGACACTCCAAGGACAAAGTTAATGGCAGGAGCTGAGGTCTGCTGGAATAAAGAGATAAAAGGACCACATCTATCACTCCTGAGGTCAAGGAAATCTCCCTGACTACACACACTCAGGAAGGCTCCTTGGTGATCAAAAAGGGAGGGGGTATCATACCATAATATGTGTGCTCATACTCCTTTTAGCCTTTGCACTGGAATTCATCTTGACGAAAGATGCATATTCATATTGGAAAGAGTCCTAGGGCAGGTCAGATGTGGAAAAGAAGAGATAATTGGCCAGAGGAAAACAGAATTTAACCACTAGGGATTGTGGGCAGGAGGAGACGGGGATGACAGAGGATGAGATGGCTGGATGGCATCACCAACTTGATGCACATGAGTTTGAGTAAACTCCAGGAGTTGGTGATAGACAGGGAGGTCTGGTGTGCTGCGATTCATGGGGTCACAAAGAGTCAGACACGTCTGAGCGACTGAACTGAACTGAATTGAACTTACTGCACTCCTCATTAGGGAGGACATCCACACCGTTTCTCTGTGAGTGTGTATTCCTGTTTTGTTTCTGCCTTGANAGGAGTTGATGATAGACAGGAAGGTCTGGTGTGCTGCGATTCATGGGGTCACAAAGAGTCAGACACGTCTGAGCGACTGAACTGAACTGAATTGAACTTACTGCACTCCTCATTAGGGAGGACATCCACACCGTTTCTCTGTGAGTGTGTATTCCTGTTTTGTTTCTGCCTTGAATATACTTCTCCAATGTGCTCTCCCACATGTTGTATTGTGCTTCTAATAATAAACTCTGTACCTATTTTTACAATTTTTACCTCCTTGAAACATTCTTGCTTTCAAAAGAGGCAAGAACCAGGGCAACTTTGCTTCTAGCCTCTGGCCCCAGATAGACTGCTGCTGCCGCTGCTGCTAAGTCGCTTCAGTCGTGTCCGACTCTGACTAGTGGCTAGGATTTCTGGTTTGTTATCCAGGCTATTCAGGTTCAATTTCTGGGCAAAAAGGTAAGATCCTGCTTCAGAACCATTCACCATGTCTCTCCAAGAAACTTTGAATGTACATGTAAACACATTTGAAAGATAAATTTCTAAATGTGTAATTGCTGGGTCAGTGGGTAAGTCCCTGCCTAATTTTGCTCAATTGCTGTCATGGAGGCTGCCAATTTTACTAATTGACAGTTTCACTAAAAATGTGTTATGAGAGTGCTTTCTCTCACTAATGGGTAATATCAACTTTATGACATATTAGTTTTCTACTTGAATGTGGGCTGCTCTTCAACTTTCTTGTATCTGCCAGGATAGGCTATTATGTCTTAGTAACAAACAATCTCAAAATCCTAATGGCTTATAACAAGAAATGTCTTTCCCTTTGACACATGCCCCCTAAGGGTAGTTTAGGGGCTCTGCACCATATCACCCTACTCAAAAACTTAGGCTAACAGGGCTGCCACCATCTTCGTTCAGTCGCTCAGTTGTATCCGACTCTTTGCGACCCCATGGACTGCAGCATGCCACGCCTCCCTGTCCATCACTGAATCCTGGAGTTTACTCATTGAGTTGGTGATGCCATCTGACCATCTCATCCTCTGTTGTCCCCTTCTCCTCCTGCCTTCAGTCTTTCCTAGTATCAAGGTCTTTTCTAATGAGTCACTTCTTCGCATCAGGTGGCCAATCAGGTGGAGTTTCAGCTTCAGCATCACTCCTTCCAATGAATATTCAGGACTGATTTCCTTTAGGATGGACTGGTTGGATCTCCTTGCAGTCCAAGGGACTCTCAAGAGTCTTCTCCAATACCACAGTTCAAAAGCATCAATTCTTTGCCACCATCTTGAACATTGCCAGTTGTCCTGGCTAAGGAAAAGTGGGCTCTGGAGAGTCTTACTCCATCAACATATACATTGCTTAGCCTGAAAGTAATAAATATCGATTCCCGTGACAACTTGTTACAAGTATTCACTTCATGGCCTCACCCACTATAAAAGAGCCAGGAATTACAGTCATAAGTGAGCCTAGTTGGAAAACTGAAGATATTTGGCAAACAGCAGCTATGACTAACAACTGTATCTCTGTCCTGTCCTGTTAACCTGTCAATTCATGTGGTAAGAACACAGGTTTTTCCTTTCTTCGGGACATTTCTGGCTGTTCTTTCATTTTCATTTTTCCTGTTGAACTAAAATTAGCTTCTCTAACCACCTCCTCTCTCCAGAAACAGCCAAATTGTCAGAATTTTTTAACTGTGTCTGCATTAAATTTATGGATCTTCCAGGTGGCGCTAGTGGTAAAGAACATGCCTGCCAATGCAAGAGACGTAAAAGATGTGAGTTAAGTCCCTGGGTCAGGAAGATCCCTTGGAAGAGGAAATGGCAGCTCACTCCAGTATTCTTGCCTGGAAAATCCCATGGACAGAGGAGCCTGGTGGGCTACAGTCTATAGGATCACAAAGAGTCAGACATGACTGAAGTGATTGGCACGCATTAAATTCATAGATTTAAGGAAATTGCTCTCTTTCTAATATTTTCATTTCTACAACCAAGAAGTGGATACATCTTTTTAGTTATTCATATCTTCCTTTGTATATTTTTTCTTATCTTTTCTTTTCTAAAATTAATTTTTTTTTAGTTGCACTGGGTCTTTGTTGCTGTGCACAGGCTTTTCTCTAGTTGTGGCAAGCAGGGGCTACTCTTTGTTGCAGGTACAGGCTTCTCTTCTTGCAAAGCACAGGCTCTAGGATCATGAGCTTCGGTAGTTGTGGCATGCAGGCTTAGTTGTGGCTTGTGGGCTTCAGTAGTTACAGTTCGTAGGCTCTAGAGCACGGGTTCAGTAGTTGTGGCACATGGGCTTAGTTGTTCTGTGGCATGTGGAATCTTCCCAGACCAGGAACCAAACCCATGTCCCCTACATTGGCAGGTGGATTCTTGACCACTGGATCACCAGGGAAATCTCATCATTTCTTTCCTTTTTTTTTTTTCCGTGCTACAAAGCATTTTATTAATAAAGATCAGGATTGTTAACTAAATATATAATGAGTAATGTGCTTAATGTGTAGCATTTTTTCCTCCAGTAGAGATGATCAACGTCATTTTTTGATTTTTTTAATTTATTTATTTTTAATTGGAGAATAATTGCTTTATAATATTGTGTTGGTCTCTGCCATACATCACATAAATCAGCCATAGTATACATATGTCCCTTTCCTCTTGAACCTCTCTCCCACCTGCCACCCATCTAGGTTGTCACAGAGCACCAGGTTTCAGCTCCCTGTGTGAAACCCAGGGAGCTAATTCCCACTGGCTATCTAATTTTACATATGGTAATGTATATATTTCAGTGCTGCTCTTTAAATTTGTTCCTACCCTCTCCTTTCTCCACTGTGTTCACTATTCTGTTCTCTATGTCTGCATCTCCATCACTGCCCTGCAAATAGGTTCATCAGTACATACAATATTTCTCTCTTTCTGATTTTCTTCACTCTATATAATAGACTGTAGGTTCATCCTGCTCATTAGAACCTTTTTATGCATTCCTTTTTATGGCTGAGTAACATTCCATTTTATATATGTACCACAACTTCGTTATCCATTTATCTGTCAGTGGGCATCTAGGTTGTTTCCAAGTCCTATTGTAAATAGTGCTATGATGAACACTGGGGTACATGTGTCATTTTCAACTATGGTTTCTTCAGGGTATATGCCCAGTAGTGGGATTATTGGATCATATGGTGGTTTTACTCTTAGTTTTTTAAGGAATTTCCATCTTGTTCTCCATTGTGTCTGTCAATTTACATTCACACCGACAGTGCAAGAAGGTCCCCTTTTCTCCACACTGTCTCCAGCATTTATTGTTTATAGATTTTTTGACAATGGCCATTCTAACCAGTGTGAGGTGATACCTTATTGTAGTTTTCATTTGTATTTCTCTAATAATGAGCAGTGTTGAGTATCTTTTCATGTGTTTATTAGCCATCTTTATGTCTTCCTTGGAGAAATGTCTGTTTAGGTCTTCTACCCATTTTTTGATTGGGTTGTTTGTTTTTCTGGTATTGAGCTGCATGTGCCACTTGTATATTTTGGAGATGAATCCTTTGTTGATTGTTTTATTTGCTGTTTTCATCTCTCATTCTGGGAGTTGTCTTTTCACCTTGTTTATAGTTTCCTTCACTGTACAAAAGCTTTTAAGTTTAATTAGGTCCCATTTGTTTATATTCATTTTTATTTCTATTACTCTAGGAAGTGAATCATAGAGAATCTTGCTGTGGTTTATGTCAGAGAGTCTTCTCCCTGTGTTTTCCTCTAAGAATTTTATGGTTTCTCATCTTACATTTAGGTTTTAACTCATTTTGAGTTTATTTTTTGTGTATGGTGTTAGAAAGTATTCTAATTTCATTCTTTTACACATACCTGCACAGTTTTCCTACCACCACTATTGAAGAGACTGTCTTTTCTACATTGTTATTTTTGCCTCCTTTGTCAAAGATAAGGTGTTCATAGGTGTGTGGGTTTTTCTCTGGGATTTCTGTCTTCTTCTTTTGGTCTATATTTCTGTTTTTGTGCCAGTACCATACTATCTTGATGACTGTAGCTTTGTAATATTGTCTGAAGTCAGGGAGATAGATTCTTCCAGCTCCATTCTTCTTTCTCAAGATTATTTTGGCTATTCAGGGTCTTCATGTTTCCAGCAAATTGTGAAATTTTTTGTTCCAGTTCTGTGGAAAATACCTTTGGTAGTTTGATAGAGGTTGCATTGAATCTGTAGATTGCTTTGTGTAGTATAGTAATTTTCACAGCATTGATTTTTCCAATCCAAGATGGTATATCTTTCCACCTATTTGTGTTGTCTTTGATTTATTTCATCATTTTCTTAATGTTTTCTGCATGCAAGTCTTTTGTCTCTTTAGGTAGATATATTCCTAGATATTTTATTCTTTTTGTAGCAGTGATGAATGAGAGTCTTTCCTTAATTTCTCTTTCTGATTTTTCACTGTTAATGTATAAGAGTGCAAAGAATTTATGTGTATTAATTTTATATCCTGCAACTTTACTATATTCACTGATTAGCTCTAATAGTTTTCTGGTGGCATCTTTAGGGTTGTCTAAGTAAAGAATCATATCATCTGCAAACAGTGAGAGTTTTACTTCTTATCCAATCTGGGTTCCTTTTATTTCTTTTTATTCTCTGGTTGCTGTGGCCAGGACTTCCAAAACTATGTTGAATAATAGTGGTGTGATTGTTTTGTTCCTGATCTTAGAGGAAATGCTTTGTTTTTCACCATTGAGAATAATGTTTGCTATGGGTCTGTAATATATGGCCTTTATTATGTTGAAGTATATTCCTTCTGTTTCTGTGTTCTGGAGAGTTTTTATCATAAATAGGTGTTGAATTTTTTCAAAACCATTCTCAGCATCTACTGAGATAATATGATTTTTATCTTTCAGTTTGTTAATATAGTGTATCACATTGATTGATTTGTACATATTGAAGAATCTTGCATCCCTGGGATAAAGCCCACTTGATCATGATGTATGATCTTTTTAATATGTTGTTTGATTCCTTAATGTGTTGTTGTTTGCTAGAATTTCGTTGAGGGTTTTTGCATCTATGTGCATCAGTGATATTGGCCTGTAATTTTCTTTTTGTTGCATCTTTGTCTGGTTTGGTATCAGAGTGATGGCGGCCTCATAAAATGACTTTGAGAGTTTTCCTTCCCCTGCAATTTTCTGTAAGAGTTTGAGCAAGATAGGTGTTAGCTATGCTCTAAATGTTTGGTAGAATTCACCTGTGAAACCATCAGGCCCTGGGCTTTTGTTTGTTGAAAGATTTTTCATTACAGTTTTGATTTCCATGCCTATGACTGGTCTGTTTCTTCCTGGTTCAGTTTTTGGAAGGCTAATGTTTTTCTAAGAATTTTTCCATTTCTTCCAAGTTGTCCATTTTATTGGCATATTGTTGCTGATAGTTGTCTCATATCATCCTTTGTATTTCTGTGTTGTCTGTTGTAACTTTTCCTTTTCCATTTTTAGTATTATTGATTTGAGTCATCTCTCTTTTTTTTTTTTTCTTGATAAGTCTGGCTACTGGTTTATCAGTTTGGTTTATCTTCTCAAAGAACTTGCTTTCAGTTTTACTGATCTTTCCTTCATTTCTTTTTCATTTATTTCTGCTTTGATCTTTATAATTTATTCCCTTCTACTAACTTTGGAGTTTTCTTGTTCTTCTTTTTCTAGTTACTTTAGGTGTAAGGTTAGGATGTTTATTTGATGTTTCTTGAGGTAAGCTTGTATTGCTCTGAACTTCACTCTCAGCAGTTCTTTTACTGTATCCTATAGGTTTTGAGATGTGTGTTTATTGTCATTTGTTTCTAGGTATATTTCAGTTTCCTTTTTTATTTCTTCAGTGATTTCTTGGTTATTCAGATATATTCGGAGAAGGCAATGGCAACCCACTCCAGTACTCATGCCTGGAAAATCCCATGGATGGAGGAGGCTGGCAGGCTGCAGTCCATGGGGTCGCTAAGAGTCGGCCATGACTAAGCAACTTCACTTTCCCTTATCACTTTCATGCATTGGAGAAGGAAATGGCAACCCACTCCAACCAGTGTTCTTGCCTGGAGAATCCCAGGGACGGGGGAGCCTGGTGGGCTGCCATCTGTGGGGTCGCACAGAGTCGGACACGACTGAAGCAATGCAGCAGCAGCAGCAGCAGAACCATATTGTTTAGCCTCCGTGTATTTGTGTTTTTATGCTTTTTTTCTAGTTGATATCTAATCTTATAGTGATGTTATGCAGATGACACCACCCTATGGCAGAAATCAAAGGGGAACTAAAGAGCCTCTTGATGAAGGTGAAAGAGGAGAGTGAAAAAGCTAGCTTAAAACTCAACATTCAGAAAACTAAGATCATGGCATCTGGTCCCCTAACTTCATGGCAAACGGATGGGAAACAATGGAAACAGTGACAGACTATTTTCTTGGGCTCCAAAATCACTGCAGATGGTGACTNAAGGGGAACTAAAGAGCCTCTTGATGAAGGTGAAAGAGGAGAGTGAAAAAGCTAGCTTAAAACTCAACATTCAGAAAACTAAGATCATGGCATCTGGTCCCCTAACTTCATGGCAAACGGATGGGAAACAATGGAAACAGTGACAGACTATTTTCTTGGGCTCCAAAATCACTGCAGATGGTGACTGAAGTCATGAAATTAAAAGACATTTGCTCCTTGGAAGAAAACTTCTGACAAACCTAGACAGCATATTAAAAAGCAGAGACATGGCTTTGCTGACAAAGGTCTGTCTAGTCAAAGCTATGGTTTTTACAGTAGTCATTTATGGATGTGTGAGTTGGACCATAAAGAAGGCTGAGTGCTGAAGAATTGATGCTTTTGAACTGTGATGTTGAAGAAGACTCTTGAGTTCCCTTGGACTGCAAGGAGATCAAACCAGTGAATCCTAAAGGAAATCAACTCTGAATATTCTATTGGAAGGACTGAAACTGAAGCTGAAGCTCCAATACTTTGGCCACTTGATGCAAAGTGCTGACTCACTAGAAAAGACCCAGATGCTGGGAAAGATTGAAGGCAGGAGAAGGGGACAGCAGAGGACAAGATGGTTGTATAGCATCACCGACTCAATAAACATGAGTTTTAGCAAGCTCCAGGAGATGGTGAAGGTCAGGGAAGCCTGGTGTGCTGCAGTCCATGGATCACAAGAGTTGGACACGACTGAGCAACTGAACAACTTATAGCATTGTGACCAAGAAAGATACTTGAAATGTTTTCAGGTTTTTTTTAATTTACCAAGGTTTGGTTTATGGCCCAAAATGTGATCTATCCTGAAATATGTTCCATATCCACTTGCAAAAAAAGTGAAATCTATTGTTTTTGGATGAAATGCCCTGTAGATATCAGACCCAACTGGTCCAGTGTATTGTTTAAAGCTTGTGTTTTCTTATTAATTTTCTGTCTGGATGATCTATGTGTCTTTTGGTATGAGCAGGGCAGTAAAGTTCCTCACTATTATTGTATTATTGTTTATATGCTCTTTAACAGTTGTTAGCATTTGTCTTATGTATTGAGGTGTTCCTGTGTTAGGTGCATGTATATGTTTATAATTGTCATATCTTCTTCTTGGATTGATCCCTTGATTATTATGTAGTGTTATTCCTTGTCTCTTGTAATGGTCTTTATTTTAAAGTCTGTTTTGTTTGATATGTGTGTTGCTCCTCCCACTTTCTTCTGATTTGTGTTTGCATGGAATATCTTTTTCCAGCCCCTTGCTTTCAGTCTGTATATGTCTCTAAGTCTGAGGTGGGTCTCTTGTAGGCATCATGTATAAGGGTCTTCTTTTTGTATCCATTCAGCCAATCTGTGTCTTTTGGTTGGAGCATTTAGTCCACTTACATTTAAGGTAATTATTGATATGTATGATCCTGTTACCATTTATTTTATTATTTTTGATTTGTTTTTGTAGGCCTTTTCTTTCTTTTATGTTTCCTTTAGCATTTGTTGTAAAGCTGGTTTGGTGGTGCTGAATTCTCTTAACTTTTGCTTATCTATAAAGCTTTTGCTATCTCCTTCAGAGGAAACTTCTGAAATGTAAGTAGTGGAGACTAGACCACTTTGAAGGAAGTGAGGTAGTGGAATCATCCAGGAGTGGCAGCTTAAGTATTCAGGAACAAAACCTCTCAGTGCAGGCACTCCACTCGAGTTGCTGCATTCTAGGGTCTTGGCCTCTTACATATACAGAAATGCAACATTACCTTTTACTCAGAGCTAACTGAAGCCTAGAATACTCTTGCTACAAAATTCGCAAGACTGCCAATTTATAGATTCACCAAGAGAAACTGAATTTTCAGGTAAACTTGAATGTTGACTAGGGGAGTCATGTAAGGAAAACAGAATTTAAAACAGTGTATAACTTTGGTGAATTCAGAATTAGAATAAACATAGGTGGTTGTTAGAAGTGTTTCTCTGTGACATGTGAAGTATTATTCACTGGTGTAGGGGTGCTTTCTGGGGGACCTGTTTGAAATTAACTGTCACACTCTGGAAATGGCAGAAAATATATATATAATTTATGCTTCCATACAGATGGACTTCTACTAACATTTTCTTTGTTAAATTCCTTTAGTAACATTGTCTCAGCTAGCTTTTATATGCAGCTGTAGACAAATTTTGGTCACGTATTTCACAGATTTTTTTTTTTACTTTAAAAGATACAAAATATATATATATATATATATNTCAGTGATGCTATTTAACCATCTCATCTTCTGCCACCCCCTTCTCCTTTTGCCTTTAATCTTTCCCAGCATTAGTCTTTTCCAGTGAATCGGCTCTTTGCATCAGGGGATCGAAGTATTGGAGTTTCAGCATCACTGCTTCCAATGAATATTCAGGGTTGATTTCCTTTAGGATTAACTGATTTGATCTCCTTGACAGACCAAGGGACACCTAAATAGGATAACCAGGAATTTTGTTTTAGAAATAAATATCCAGGGCTTCCCTGCTGGTCCAGTGGTTAAGATTCTACCTGCCAATGCAGGGGATGGGTGTTTGATATCTGTTCCAGGAAGATCCTACATGCCCTGGAGCACCTAAGCTCAGAGGCCACAATAACTGAGCCCATGCTCTAGAGCCTGCAAGCCACAACTACTAAAGCCAACTTGCCTGAAGACTGTGCTCTTTAATAAGAGAAACCACCACAATGAGAAGCTCACACAACTAGGGAAAGCCCATGCACAGCAACAAAGACCTACCACAGCCAAAAATTAAAATAAATAAATCTTTTAAAAAAAAAAAAAAAAAACTACCTAAAAACTAACCATAAAATTGATACATTCAAAGATGAAGTTAGTTATCTTTAGGAGATACCAGTTGTGGGTAATAGAATAACTAGGACAAACCAGGGATATAACATGAATTATTTTATAGAGCTGTTTTTTAAGAGTCTCTCACCTACTGAGAGACTAAAAGCTAAACACAAAAGAATACATACTGTGTGATTTCTTTTAAATATGAAATCCTAACATAAGGAAAATTAATCTGTAATGATGGAAATCAGATCAGTAGTTGGGAGTGGTGATTAATGGCAAAGGGGTACAGGGAACTCTCTGGGGATAAAGAAATGTTCTGCATCTTGATTAGAGTGGTGGCAACAAGGGCATATTCATGGGTGCAAATTCCTTGACCTATACACATAGGTGTATTTTTAATATGAATATATCTGGGTTTTTTTTAAGATTAACAAAGTCTAAAATAATTTTTCTTAGAAAGTTTTTCTTGAATGTCTTGTATTTATAAGAAATATATGATCTTTAATGGTTTATAAACCATAAATTAAAGAATACAGCAGTGTAATTACTGGTGTAATTAGAAAAGACCAGTGTCTCTTCTTTTTCTGAGCATTTTTAAAACAAAAGTAGGGTACTGGCTACTGGGAGGATGCTGGCTAGGGTCAGGAACTGGTCTAAGAAGAATGAGGCCACCAAACATACTTCAACAAAACACCTGCTGCAGCCCATCTAACTATGGTGTACTTTGTTAAGCTAAGGTCCTCAGTGGGGCCAAATGTCTATTCCTTTTGTATCTTGGTGGAAAAAAAATCCCATTGTTGATTAAAAAATAAACAACAACAACTCTGATATTTCTTTTTCTTTCTTTTTTAATAAACTTATTAGATAGTTTGAAATTTACACTGAGATTAGAGATTTCAGGGACTATGGAATTGCATAAAGGGGGAAAAGATTTTCATGTGAATGAAGTCAGAAGTGCCAAGTAAGATCCAAAAGTGTACTATATGTTCTGTTTCTTCTCTTCGTTCCCACAAAGAGCAGTTACTAAGTAACTTTTACATTTGTAATAGCTAAATAGCAAAGAATACTTAGCTTATTATGAGGATCTTGAATAGTAGCTTTCTTTTTAAAGACTGACTTATTTTTTTAATTATTCATATTCATGTCAAAAATATTATAATGAAAATATAAAATTAATATATCTAGACCAGGTTAACATCTTGGAATAATACACCATCTACTTAGACTGTTGGGAAATAGATCAGTTGTAGCTAAGCAATTCCATTTACCAGAAGAAAGGGTAGGGATTCCTAGAATGTATTCTACATCAATATATCCCCTGTCAACCCCCATTCCTCTGTGAGAATGGAGGACTCATAAGAAACAGCCAGCCTCCAGGAGCACTGAGGCAGACATCTCTTCCTTCTGATGACAGTGCCACCTCTAGTACTCCCTGTCTGTATCTCCATTCAGAATTCCCCCAGAGTTTGTTGGTGGTGCCACCTAGTACAAAGACCCCTACAGGGTGAGATTCTCACACCATTGGCTCACTCCCAACTGGCCTATATGATGATTGCCTTTGGCCAGGATAGGTTTCCTGCCTCTGGTGGCCAGTTTGGCACAAGTTATGTGTGTTGGCACAAGTTTGCAGTGTGTGCAGAGGAGTTCCTTGAGGAAGGAGCATTTGGTTTGGTAGAAACCTTTATAGAGATTTGATCTTTGCCAGGGTACTTTTTATGTTATCTACTATTTTTTTTAATGTCATCCCTTTCCCCTGCTGCTGCTGCTAAATCACTTCAGTCGTGTCCGACTCTGTGTGACCCCATAGACAGCAGCCCACCAGGCTCCCCCGTCCCTGGGATTCTTTAGGCAAGAACACTGGAGTGGGGTTGCCATTTCCTTCTCCATCCCTCTCCCCTACCCCTTGCCAAAATGTACACACACTCTTTTCTTTTTTAACTTTTTATTTTGTATTGTGGCAGAGCTAGTTAACAACATTGTGATAGATTCAGGTGAACAGTGAAGTGACTCAGCCATACATCTGCATGTATCCATTCTCCGCCAAACTGCCTTCTCATCTGGCAGCCACATAACATTGAGCAGAGTGGCATGTGCCATACAGTAGATCCTTGCTGGTTCGCCTTTTTAATTATAGCAGTAAGTACATGTCCATCCCAAACTCCCTAACTATCCTTCCCCGCTTCTTTCCCACCAACCACTCTCCACCACCCCTGCCCTGGCAGTTCTAAGTTCATTGTCTAAGTGTGTGAGTCTCTTTCTGTTTTGTAAGAAAATTCATTTGTATCATTGTTTTAGTAAATCTTTACATATATCTTAACAGTGTTTTTGCTTTCACTAAGGCACTTCTCAGTCAGCCATCTGATAAAAATAACACATTTTTAACAATAATAATCAACATTTATTGGCTGCTTTTTATTTGCCAAGTACAGAAAAGATCCTAGATGCATTATATTAATGCATTTCTAGCACTTAAACTATCCTATTTTAAATAAATATATTTTGTAGCTATTTCTATTATGTAAAGATTTTAACTCTTTTGGTTCTGATTCTTTTGGCAAACATTTTTTTTAATTGAGATATTATTGTGTATAACATTACATAGTCCCTGTGCTGTACAGTATATTCTTTTTTTAAAACTTTTTATTTTGTATTGAAATATAAATGATTAACAAACAGTGTTGTGATAGTTTCTGGTGAACAGTGAAAGGACTCAGCAATAAATATACATGTATCCGTTCTCCTCCAAACTCCCCTCCCATCCAGGCTGCCACATAACATTGAGCAGAGTTCTGTGTACTATAGAGTAGGTCCTTGTTGGTTATCCATTTTAAAATAGCAGTGTGTACATGTCCATCCTAAACTCCCTATCCTTCCCCACCTCATTCCCCTTCCCCCACAACCATAAGTTTGTTCTCTAAGTCTGTGAGTCTCTTTCTGTTTTGAGGGGAGTGGTTATAATTTTATTTATTTTTGGCTGTGCTGGGTCTTCGTTGCTGCTCACTTTTCACTAGTTGCAGCGAGCAGTGGTTATTCTGTAGTTGTGGTGTATAGACTTTGTAGTTGCAGCTCAGTAGTTGTGATTCCTGGGCCCTAGAGCACAGGCTCAATAGTTGTGGTGCACTGGCTTAGTTGCCCCTTGCCTGTGGAATCCTCCTGGACCAGGGATCAAACCAGCAACTCCTTTGTTGGCAGATGGATTCTTTACCACTGAGCCACCAGAGAAACCCCTCTTTCTGTTTTTTAAGTAAGTTCATTTGTATCATTTCTTTTTAGATTCCACATATAAGGGATGTCATACAGTATTTCTTCCCTGCCTGACTCATTCACTCATTATGACAATCTTTAGGTCCATCCATGTTGCTGCAGATAGCACAATTTCATTCTTTTTAATGGCTGAGCAGTATTATAGTGTATATATGTACCACATCTTCTTTATCCATTCTTCTGTCAGTGGACATTTAGGTTGCTTCCATGTGTTGGCTATTGTAAACTGCACACGCACACATACATGTTTTGTCCTTAGTGTTTGTCCTAACTATTAGAGTTTTCAAATACTTCAGTATCTGTCATCTATTTTATCCTTTCAGGAATCCTTTGAAGCACTGTCCCAGTGAGGTATACAGATTGACCAAATATTGACATCTACCTAGTGACATTCTGAAAACAATATCCAGAGTTGCTGACTGCAAACCTGTTCCTTTTTCTACCCGTTTGCCTATTTTTTCTCTTAGTCTTCCCAACATGTGCATTTAATCTTGTATTTCCTAATGTGAGAATTATTTTACCAAACAAAATTTGTCTACTGAGGGGTATTTCTAAAGGATTGAGGGAGAGTCTTAACTGTAGCAGGAGTCAAATGAAGCCCTGTTAGCAATGTGGAAGAGTTAAGTTTGCACAGCTGTAACTTTCTTAGAGCTATACAATATGTGTGCTAGATATATTTGGTAAAGTACTCCTGAACTACTGCTTTCTCTTCCAAGAAGATTTGAGTGTAAGAAAAAGGAAATTATATATTTGAATAAAATCTGCAGAAAATGGCTGAATGTTCATAACTAAATATTGCACATTACTTATGTCTGGAAGTTCTTAGGAGTTTCCATGAGATGAAATAGTTCTTTGCAGCTATTGACTTCCTGGTATAAGGTATTAGAAGTTGGAAATTAAATTGATAATAACACTGAGGTTTCTGATACTACCAGTCAGGATCTCAACGTTGTCTATAATATAAATATACTCTTCCAGGAACCAACAAGGGACACTAAAGATTTGCAAACACATTTGTAATGTGCCTTCTATTAATAAAAGTAGAATCATTTTGTTTGGGGTTTTATTTTGTTTTGATTTTGGCAGTAGTTGTAATCCAGTTACCATTATGGGTCTTGATAATCAAGCCTGGCAGTTGCTCTTTATTTTCTAGTGAATCAAAATGACAAGAAAAATTCTAACATGAAGGTATGATGAGCCACTTTATCACTATAGCTTATCACCTAAAGAAGGGGGCACTCTTCATTCGTGGTATTTAACTGTATAGTGATCAGTAAGTATTATTAAACTAATCAGCAGAAATAGTCCCCTTTTAGTGCTCAAACAATATTTGCTGTTTTTTGATTATACAGACTAGAGCATATAGCCTGAAGGCACTGGCTTTGGAGTTGGAGAGTCTTTGACTCCCATACATAGTCAGTCATGGCTATGTGACCAAAACTCCTTATCTATAAAATAGGGGAGATTTTTTTTTTTTCACCACGCCACACAGCTTGCAAGATCTTAGTTCCCTGACCAGGGATCAAACCTATGCCTCCTGCAATGGAAGCACAAAGTCCTTACCACTGGACCATCAGGGAGTTGCCCATAAAATGATTTAATAAAGTGTTTAATAAAAACAAAGAAAATCAAAATGACTAGTAAGCCCCAAGCCATTATTAACATTTTGATATGTTGGAGCTTCCAGTTCAGGATGGCAAAGTAGAAAGATGCGTGCTCATCTCATCCTGCAAGAGCACCAAAATCACAACTAGCTGTTGAACAGCCACTGACAGAAGGACACTGGAACCCACCAAAAAAGATATGCCACATCCAGAGACAAAGAAAAAGCTGCAGTGAGATGGTAGGCGGGGCACAATCATGATGAAATCAAACCCCATACCCACCAGGTGGGTGCCCCACAAACTAGAGAACAATAATACCAAAGAAGTTCTCCCACTGTTGTAATGGTTCTAAATTCCCCCTCAGGCCTTCCAGCCTGGGGATCCAACATAGGAACTGGGAATCCCCAGGGAATCTGACCTTGAAGGCCAGTGGGATTTGATTATAGGACTTCCACAGAACTGAGGAAGAGACTCCAGTCTTGGAGGGCACAAACAAAATCTTGCCCACAAAGTCTTGGACCCAGAGGAAGGGAGCAGTGACCCCATAGGAGACAACCAAAATTACCTTCTAGTGTTGGAGTCTCCTGAGGAGGCATGGGTCAGCAGGGGCTCACCACAGGAACAGGGACACCAGCAGCAGCAGGGTGGGAAGGTCCCCCTTGGCATAAGCCTTCTTGGAGGTCACCATAAACCCTACTAGTCACCTCAGCCAGACAACTACCAGGGAAGGAGTGCAGCCCCACCCATCAGCAGATAATTGGATTAAAGTTTTACTGAGCAAGGCCCTGCCCAGCAGAGCAAGACTCAGTTTTTCCCACCTCCAGTCCCTTCCATCAGGAAACTTACACAAGTCTCTTAGCCTCCTCCATCAGAGGGCAAACAGAAGAAGCAGGAAGAACCACAGTCCCACAGTGGCTTAAACAAGCAGAAAGTTATGTCCCAGAAGAAGGGACAAGATAAAACCCTAGAAAAATAATTAAATGAATTGGAGATAGGCAACTTCCAGAAAAAGAATTCAGAATAATGATAATGAAGATGATCCAGGATCTCGGAAAAATAATGAAGAAGATGCAAGAAATGTTTACCAAAGAGCTAGAAAAACTAAAGAACAGAGACGAATAATACAGTGAAAAGAATCAATAACAGAATAGCTGAGGCAGAAGAACAGATAAGTGACCTGGGGGACAGAATGGTGGAAATCGGTGCTGAAGAACAGAATATAAAAAAAAGAATGAAAAGAAATGAAGACAGCCTAGGAGACCTCTGGGGCAACATTAAATGCCCCAACATTCACACTGTAGGGTCCCAGAAGGAGAAGAAAGAAAGGACCTGAGAAAACATTTGAAGATATAATAGCTGAAAACTTCCCTAACATGGGAAAGGAAATTGTCAACCAAGTCCAGGCAGCACAGGGAGTCCAGGCAGGATAAACCCAAGGAGGAACACACCAAATCACATAGTAATCAAACTGACAAAAACTTAAAGATAAAATACTAAAAGCAACAAGAGAATTCCCATCAGCCTATCAGCTGATTTCTCAGCTGAAACTCTACAAGCCAGAAAGGAATGGCATGATATATTTAAAGTGATGAAAAGGAAGAACCTATAACCAGGAATACTTTACCCAGCAAGACTCTCCTTCAGATTTGATGAAGAAATCAAAAGTTTTCCAGACAAGCCAAAGTTAAGAGAATTCAGTACCACCAAACCAGCATTACAACAAATGCTAAAGAAATTTCTCTAAGCAGGAAACACCAGAGAAGGAAAAGAGAAAATAAACCCAAAACAGTTTGGAAAATGGATCATATATATTGATAATTACCTTAAATATAAATGCACCAACCAAAAGACATAGACTGGCTGGGTGGATGAAAACATGTTCGTGTATGCACTTCCACTTACCACATCACTTTGCTTAACCTCCCAAATTGTATGTAATTATTTTATATTATGTTAATCATATTCCCATTATGGCTTACAATTATTATTATCTTTTATTTTTTTCTGGATATTGATTGTGAAAACTAACAAACATCTTTTACTATTGTGATTATGTAACTATTATTCACTTAATACCATTGTATCATGGGTCAAAAAAATAACAGAACTCGGTATCACCAAAATTACCATGTAATAGAAAAACCTGCAATCACTTTTTAAAATCCAGATGCATATCTGAATTATCTAGGAATTTTTTGAAAAATGTAAGTGCCGAAGTATTGCTTTTTTTTTCACCAGAGCTCTAGATATGTTTCTAATGATCAGCCATGTTTAAAAACAACCGAATTATATGATGATCTTTTACTTTTACCTAGTTTGTTTCACTTTTTCTATTTCATATTCAGTGCTCCCATTTCAGTTTATGTTTTTCAATTTCTCCATCTCTTTTTTTGTTGTTGTTCTTTCTCAAGCCTTTATCAAATGTAGTATAAAAGCTTTTGCATATTATATATACATAATATGCATAATACAGATATTTTAGAAAACTTATGAATTTTTGCCTAACTAAAAAATGTATGACATTTTGATTCCACCTGTTTGACTTAGTATGAATAGAGTGCTAGATTTCTAATTTTTTAAAAAAGATATGCAACAAGCAACAGAGGTTCACTGTATAGCACACAGAAGTATAGTCAATATCTTATAATAACCTATAATGGAAAATAGTTTCAAAAATAATATATGTGTATATTCACCTTGCTGTGCACTTGAAACACTGTAAGTCAACTATACTTCAATAAAATATAAATATTAAGAGAAAAACACAAGTTAAAAAAAACATTTTGCTCTGTTGGCTTTAAAGCTTTTTTCTGCCACACCTATATATACACATGTATTTACATATGTAATCCACCAAATTGAGATCATATTTTGTATACAGTTTATATATTGCTTAATTTTTCCTGCACATGTTTGTTAAAATTTAAAAGTTAATGAAAACAGCTTTTCATGACCAAATATTGTAATATATGACTCTATATAATTATTTAATCATTATCTTCTTGTGAGACATTAAGTTATTTCCATTATTTTGACATTATAAATATTATTATTTTAAAAGTTCAAGAGTTTTTAAAAATCTTTAAACTTCTTTTATTTCCCTTTCCACTTCTTTGAGGTGAACATTTTCATGATTATTTGATTATTGCCTTTATTTCAGTGAAGTACCTGTGAATACCTTTTTGTAAAGCATTTTAGGTAGGATCACAAGCTTCTGGAATAGTGCCAGATACATAGTAAGTACTAAATAAGTATTTGTGGTGTGATAAATGAATTAATAGCAAGGATATTAACCCTCATTTATCATATTTGTTTTAAATGGGATCAATCCTTATGAAAAAGTTTTCCTCTATACATGTATTATACAAAATAATGTGATCATGGTTCTTAGTCTTTATAACCTAATTTTTTTCATTCCTTTGTTTCCCCACAGTTCATCCATGAGCTCGGATTTCCCACATTACAACTTCAGGATGCCTAATATTGGATTCCAGAACCTGCCACTCAACATATATATTGTGGTTTTCGGCACTGCTATATTTGTCTTCATCCTTAGTTTACTCTTCTGTTGCTACTTGATTAGGTAATCAATTTTCATTCTATGTTGCCCTAATATATGTTAAGTAGTCAATAATAAATCAGCTTTCTGCCCATAAAGTGTTTTAAACCTATGGTAATTAACAAATGTTCTAAAATTAAGGTAGATCCATGATTCATTCATTCTCACAAATCCTCCACAATTAGCTCATTCTCTTTAATATTATATTTATAGATATAATATTTATAAATTTTTGTTAGTCACTAAGCCATGTCTGACTCTTTGCGATCCCCCTGGACAGTAGCCTGCAAGGCTCCTCTGTTCATGGGACTTCCCAGGCAAGAATAGCGGATTGGGTCGCCATTTTTTTCTCCAAAGGATCTTCCCAACCCAGGGTTTGAACCCTCATTTCCTGCTTGGCAGACAGATTCTTTATCAATTTGATACATTTTAGGAATCAATATTTATTAGATACTTACTGTATGCCAGACCCTGTGCTGTGTGTACACTGCAATTAAACAAGGTAACCTTTTATCTTTATCTTTCAGAAGTTAAATAATTTCTCTATAGTCACACAGATGAAAAATTGGTTAGACTTGGGACCCAAACCTAGTTGTGTCTAACCTTAGAGCATGTGCTCTTAACCACTGAAAAAATAAAAATAAATCATATTTATCGGCTTCATTTGGTTTCTTTTGGCTTCATTGGCTTCATCGCCAATCATATTGGCTTCATTTCCAAAATAACCATTTCAGAATTTCATAATCACACTCAAAGGACAGATTTGTACACTGAGCATATTCTAAAACTTTTCTATTAAAGTACAGTTGATTTACAATATTAAAACATTTTTGAGCCTGGATTTTTTTTAATGAAGACAAGAACGTACTTTACTTTTCTTTTAGTAACAGATGGCAAGCTGTTAGGTTGGCCAAAAAGTTCATTCAGGTTTGTCCATAAGTTGCTACAGAAAAAAAACAAGTTTTTTGGCCAACTCAATACTTAAGAAAAACAAAATATTCCCCATTCTTACCTCCTTTTGAGCTTCCCTGGTGGCTCAGATGGTAAAAAAAATCTGCCTGCAATGCAGAAGACCCAGGTTTGATCCCTGGGTCAGGAAGATCCCCTAGAGAAGGGAATGGCTAAATAAGTCACAATTTATTATTACTAGAATGTTTCCTGGAAGAATAGCAAAAAGATATTTCTGTTAAATGCATCTGCCATAGCAAATACAAGATAAAATAGTGCAATCTAAAATATTAGTTAAGGCTTCCCTGGTGGCTCAGTGAAACATAATCCAGCCTTGTCCAAGAAGATGCCACATACCATGGAGCAGCGAAGCCCATGAGCCACAACTGTTGAGCCTGTGCTCTAGAGCCTGGGAATTGCAGCTGCTGAAGCCTGCACACTCTAGAGCCCATGCTCCACAACAACAGAAGCCACTGCAGTGAGAAGCCCACACACTGCAATTTGAGAGTAGCCCCTACTCACAACTAGAGAAAAGCCCGCACAACAAAAACCCAACACAGCCAAAAATAAATAAATAAAAATTTAAAAATGATAATAATAAAGAAGTCCAACAAACCACAGAAAAATGGGCTTTTGGCAGGGAGTGTTTTCTTGTAAAATGATTGACAATCCATGACTAAGAGCAAATATTACACACATGCATGCATGCATGCATATACACAAAGAGAGAGAAATGAATTTCTGTAAAAAGAGAATTTTGCTACGTGGCATATCTAAAATATTTGAAAACTTACATCCTCACAAAAACCAACACATTGATGTTTGTAGAAAGAAGCTGTACCCAAACTTAGAATAATTACCAAAACTTAGAAGCAACCAAGATATTTTTCATTGAATGAATGAATTGTAGTGATCTAGATAATAGAATGTTATTCAGCTCTGAAAGTAAATGAGTTACATCTAGCATTGAAAAGACATAGAGGGATCTTAAACGCATATTTCTAAGTGAAAGAAGCCAATTTGAAAATGCTACATACTATATGATACTAACTATATGACATACTGAAAAAGGTAAAACTATAGAGACAGTAAAAAGATCACTTGATGCCAGGAGCTAGGGGAGAGAGAAGGATGAACAGGTGGAGCAAAAGAATGTGTAGGTCAGTAAGACTATTTTATATGTTACTATAATGGTGGATTTTGTTTGCATGGTCTAGGACATCTTCATTTATTTATTTATTTTTGACCATGCCACATGGTATGTGAGATCTTAGTTCCCCACCAGGGATTGAAACTGAGCCCCTTGCATTGGAAGCACAGAGTGTTAACCACTGGACCACAGGAAAGTCCCTTAGGACATCTTCATTTTGTTATCCATAAGGAGTATTTCTAGCATATCTAGTAAAAGCATATATATTTTATTTATTTATTAAAATTTTGAAATTTTATATTGGATATAGTTGGTTAACAGTGTCTTGTTAGTTTCAGGTGTACAGCACAGTGATTGTTATATATGGATGTGTGTAATTGCTATGACTTTGGTTATTTTGTTTTCCTGTGACAGAATAAATCAGCTTTCTCTCTCTCTNAGGAGGAGAAGGGGACGACAGAGGATGAGATGGCTGGATGGCATCACTGACTCGATGGGCGTGAGTCTGAGTGAACTCCAGGGGTTGGTGATGGACAGGGAGGCCTGGTGTGCTGCGATTCATGGGGTCACAAAGAGTCAGACACGACTGAGCAACTGAACTGAACTGAGTACTATTATTATGCATATTTAATGGTGATTGTTCTGTTAAAAATCTGTGGTGTCAGACATGAGGAAGACTTATTCTTATGTCTAACCTTAATTTTTTGTAAAACAGTTTAAACTAAGGAAGAATATTACCTATTTAGGCTTTCAAAATGCATTATAAAATTTTTTAACATATTATATTCTCCTTAATTTTAGAAAATAAGGAAAAATAATATTTTTCTTAACAGCAAGAAGACAGCTTAATTTAAAAATGAGTAAAAGGGATTGCCCTGATGATCCATTGGTTAAGAATCCACCTTGCAATGCAAGGGACACCAGTTCAGTCCCTGGTCCAAGAAGATCCCACATGCTGCAGGGCAACTAAAGCCCATGCACCACAAATACTGAGCCCAAACACCACAACTACTGAAACCTGTGTGGCCGAGAGCCTGTGTTCCCCAACAAGAGAAGCCACCACAGCTTCTCAGCCTAAATAAATGAATATTTTTAAAAAATAGATGAAGGGCTTAAATAGCCATTTCTCTAAAGAAGACATATAGACAGTCAACAAGCGCATGAAAAGATATTCAACAGCACTGGTCATTAAGGAAATGTAAGTTAAAACCACAACAAAATTCACAACAGGTAGATGCTATAGTCAAAAATATGGAAAATGATAAGTGTTGATAAGGATATGGAGAAATAGGAACACTCATAAATTGCTGGTAGAATGTAAAATGATATGGGTCACTGTGAAAAAGAGTTCATCAACTCTTTGAAAGTTAAACATAGAATTACCATAAGACCCAGAAATTTCACTCCTAGATATATACCCAAGACAAATGAAGAAGTATGTCCACAAGGAAGTTTGTATACTATGTTTATAGTATTATTCATGTTTACACAAAAGGTGTAAACGACCCAAATGCTCATCAGCAGATAAATGGGTAATCAAATTGTGGCATATACATACAGTGAAATATTATTCAGCCATAACAAACTAGCGGTGTACTGATACTTGCTACAACTAGAAAGAGGCTTGAAAACATTATACTAAGTGAAAAGCCAGATACAGAAAGGTCATATGTTGTATGATTTATTTTATGTAATGTATCTATAGTAGACAAATCCATAGAGACAGAAAGCAGGGAAGATGGGATGGGGACAAACTACTTAATGACTACCAGATATTTTTGATGAATAAATGTGTTTTTTTTAAAGATTAATTTATTTTATTTTTTGGCTGTGATGGGTCTTTGTTGCTGCACTTGGGCTTTCTCTAGTTGTGGCAAGGCGGGGCTACTCTTCATTTCAGTGTGCTTCTCATTACAGTGGCTTTTCTTATTGTGGAGCGTGGGCTCTAGACACACAAGCTTCAGTGGTTGCAGTGTGTGAGCTCAGTAGTTGCAGCTTTCTGGCTTAGTTCCTCCACAGCCTGACTCTTTCTGAACCAGGAATTGAACTGGTGTCCCTTGCATTGCAAAACATATTCTTAAATACTGGACTACCAGGGAAGCCCGAAAAAATTTTGAAATTAAAGTGAACTAGTTAAAAGACGCTTACTCCTTGGAAAGAAAGTTATGACCAACATAGATAGTATATTCAAAGCAGAGACATTACTTTGCCAACAAAGTTCCCTCTAGTCAANCCCTTGCATTGCAAAACATATTCTTAAATACTGGACTACCAGGGAAGCCCGAAAAAATTTTGAAATTAAAGTGAACTAGTTAAAAGACGCTTACTCCTTGGAAAGAAAGTTATGACCAACATAGATAGTATATTCAAAGCAGAGACATTACTTTGCCAACAAAGTTCCCTCTAGTCAAGGCTATGGTTTTTCCAGTGGTCATGTATGGATGTGAGAGTTGGACTGTGAAGAAAGCTGAGCGCTGAAGAATTGATGCTTTTGAACTGTGGTGTTGGAGAAGACTCTTGAGAGTCCCTTGGACTGCAAGGAGATACAACCAGTCAATCCTAAAGGAGATCAGTCCTGGGTGTTCTTTGGAAGGAATGATGCTAAAGCTGAAACTCCAGTACTTTGGCCACCTCATGCAAAGGGTTGACTCATTGGAAAAGACTCTGATGCTGGGAGGGATTGAGGGCAGGAGAAGGAGACGACAGAGGATGAGATGGCTAGATGGTATCACCAACTCGATGGATGTGAGTTTGAGTGAACTCCGGGAGTTAGTGATGGACAGAGAGGCCTGGAGTGCTGTAATTCATGGGGTCGCAAAGAGTCGGACACAACTGAGCAACTGAACTGAACTGAGTGGTTTCACAATGTTGTGACTATACTAAGGACTACTGGATTATATACTTTAGGATGGTTAATTGTGTGTTATATGAATACAAGTAAAAGAATGATAGTATTTTTAACTGAGTCAAGAAGAAATAGAAAGTATTAATAACTATATATCTAATAAGAAAAGCATTCCCACAAAGAAACTGCAAGCCAGGTAGCTTCACCAGTGAATTTCTCCATTTAAGGAAAAAATACTACTCTTATATGACTCTTCCAGAGAACAGAAGTGGAAGAAATATTTCTTAACTCAAATAATGAGGCCAGATAATTTTGATTCCAAAGCCTGACAAGGACATTATAAGAATGAAAATTATAAACTAATCTCTCTCATGAACAAAATATTAGTAAATCAAATTCAAGGGTGTGCAAACTGGTGGTACATCACAACCAAATGAAGTTTTGTTCCAGGAATGAAGGTTGTTTTAACATCTGAAAATCAATCAATATAGTTTACCACATTAACAGTAAAAAGGAAAAGTATAATGGGAAAAAAAAGCACTTCATGATTTTTTTTTAATATAAAACTAGGATACAGGGAATTTTGTTTATTTGAATAAAGATATCTACAAAAATTTTTAGAGAAAACATTGTATTAATAGTTAACTATTGATAAAGTCATTCACTGTCACCACTTTTATTTAATATTGTACTCAAGGTCCTAGCCAGTGCAGGGGGGAAAAAGTAAAGAATAAAGAACAAAATCTGTGAAGGTTAAACTGTTACTATTTGCAGACAAAATATTTGTATATTTTAAAATCCAAAAACTTCTGCAGATAAGCTGTTTAGAATTAAATAAGTGAACTTTGCAAGTCACTAGATACAGGATCAATGTACAAAAATTGCATTTTTTCTATGTAGTAGCAACAAAGAATTAGAAGTTGAAAAATTTTAAATACCATTTACAGTAAATCAAAAATTATCAAATACCTAGGAATAAATTTAGTGAAGGATATGTAAGTGTTATACACAGAAATGTATACAGAGAAAGAAGACCTAATAAATAGAGTATGCTATATTCATAGGTTGGAAATTCAGTCTTACAAAAATGTCAGTTCTTCTCCCCAGTTAATCTAAAAATTAAACACAATCACAGTCAAAATCCCAACAGGTTTTTTGTTGAAATTGATGAGCTTATGAAATTTATATGAAAATGCAAAGGCCCAAAAATAACCAAAATAGTTAAGAACAAAGCTTGAGGACTTACACTACCAGAGTCCAAAATTTGTTACCAAAGGTCCAGTACTGAAAACAGAGTGCTATTCACCCAGCACCCAGATATTCTGTAGTAAAAGGAATCAACGCTCTTTGAAAGACATCATTAACTCCACAACTGAGCATGGAAAGTAAAAGATGAGCTTGTAACATGTTTTGGTGCCAGTGAGCTAGAAAATGCATGGAAAAGGATGAGGGCATGTTGAAAGGCCACAAGAGTCAATCTGAAGGAGGGTCTAAAAGCCTAAATCTGAGCAACAAAATAATGACTATATTAAATTATAACCTGTAGATTAACACTAATATCCATGAGTCCATGCTGATATAAACAAATGAGGGAGAAAGGGCATCTTTTCCTTACAGAATAATCCCAGTTAATGTACAAGGAATTAGGAAACCATGAAACCACCACTAGCCGAACAATACAGAATTGTTGCAAGCAGGATGTCTTGATGCTAAAATTAGTGGGCAAAAGCTTGAGAAAAAATAAATTTTCATAATTTCAGCATCTCTCCCCCAACTGATATTGATATTTGCAACTGGTATCGATCAGTTGCAAAGGGGAAAATAGCAACTTTACAATGGGGAGACCCAGTAGACACTGCCATAACCAAGTGATCATGTTTGATACATCAGAATCCTGAAAAACAAGGAAAAACTAAGGAGCTGTCACAGATTAGTAAAAGCTAAAAGAGATGCAACTATAGGCAAGCTGGGATCCTGAACTGGACCACAAGATAGGAAAAAACGTTAGTGAAAAAACTGGTGAAATTCAAATAAAATCTGTTTGGTTAATACTGCTACTGCTACTGCTGTCATTTCAGTCGTGTCCGACTCTGTGCGACCCCACAGATGGCAGCCCACCAGGCTTCCCCGTCCCTGGGATTCTCTAGGCAAGACTGGAGTGGGTTGCCATTTCCTTCTCCAATGCATGAAAGTGAAAAGTGAAGGTGAAGTCGCTCAGTCGTGTCTGACTGTTAGCGACCCCATGGCCTGCAGCCTACCAGGCTCCTCTGTCCATGGGATTTTCCAAGCAAGAGTACTGGAGTGGGGTGCCATTGCCTTCTCCTTAGTTAATACTGTATGAGTATTAATATCAAAATATCAGTATTAATTTCCTGCTTTTGATCATTGTACTACGGTTGTATAAGATGTGAATATTGGAAAACTAGGGAGAGAAGTATATGTGAACTCTGATATTTTTTTGCAGCTTTCCTGTAACTCCAAAATTATTTTTTTAAAAAACTGGCATAATATTGACACAAGGTGCATTAGTTTCCCAGGGTTTCTGTAACAAAGAACCACAAACTAGATGGCTTAAAACAATAGAAATTTATTAATCTCTCACAGTTCTAAAGGCTAGGAGTTCAAAATTAAGGTGCTGGCAGGGCCATGCTACCTCTGAAGGCTATCTGGGGAGGATCTTTCCTTGCCTCTTCCTAGTTGCTGGTGGTTAGCAGCATTCCTTGATGTTTTTTGACTGGTAGGTGCATCACTTCTGTTTCTGCCTTTGTCTTCACCTGGCGTTCTTCCCTGTGCCTCTGTATGTCCTTTCATCTTCCTCTAAGAACAACAATCATATTGGATTTATGGCCCACCTCCATCGTAATATGAATTCATTTTAACTAATATAGTCTGCAAAAATTATATTTCCAGTTAAGGTTACATTCTGAAGTAGCAGTTTTATATTAATTTTGAGGGGGCTCTGTTCAATCTAGTACACAAGAATTGGCAAATAAACCAATGGGACAGAACAGAAACTCTAGAAACAGAACCACATACTGGTCTGACTTAAACAGCAGATATATCATGGCAACACAGTGGGGAAGGATCTTTTCAATAAATGAGTCAAATGAAAATCTGCATGTGGGTAAAAGGAATCTTGACCTCTACCTCATGTCATACATACAAATTTCAGATGGATCATAAACCTAAATGTGATAGGTAAAATAAATCATTTTCATAGTACACACACAAGATTATCTTCATGATTTCTTTAACTGCACACAAAAAGAACTGATGTCATTGCAAAGAGTTTATAAACAGGGAAGAGTTGATAAGCTGGTGTGTGTGTGCTCAGTCATGGTCCAGCTCTTTGTGACCCCATGGACTGTAGCCTGCCAGGCTCCTCTGTCCATGGAATTATCCAGGCAAGAATACTGGAGTGTGTTGCTATTTCCTCTTCCAGGGGATCTTCCTGACTCAGGAATCAAACTTGAGTCTCCTCCATCAGCAGGCAGATTCTTTATCACTGAGCTACCTAGGAAACCCAACTGGGCTTATTAAATTAAAAGCTGTTGTTCATCAAAAGATAACATTAAGAGAATGAAAAAAGCCATAGAGTAGGAGAAAATAATTGCAGTACCCAACAAAGGACTTGCATCTAAAATATTTAAAGAACTTCTACAAATCAATAAGGAAAAGACAGTCAACTCATTTTCTTAAATGGACAAAATACTTGAATAGGCATTTCATAAAAGAATATATCCAGGCAGCTCTCACCTTCTGAGTTGGCCCACACTCTGTCTGTGGAGTGTGTTTCTCTCTAAATAAACCCACCTCTTACTTTCTCTCACTAAAGTCTGCAATGAAGCAGAGCTTCATTACATACAGAGACCAGATATGATCTTGAAACCAGGCAGGGCCCTATGGGGCTCCCAAGGATAGAGGCCTTTCTGTCTCCCATTTCTTTTTTTTTTTTTTTTAATTTATTTATTTTTTGGTTGAAGGATAACTGCTTTACAGAATTTTGTTGTCTGTCAAACATCAACATGAATCAGCCATAGGTATACATATGTCCCCTCCCTGTCTCTCATTTCTTGTAGGCAAAATTTCAGTCTCCCATGACCTTCCCTGAGTTCCAAAGAGTGGATTAAAACAGATGCTAATCCAAGGAGGAGCAGCAGCCAAGAAACCAGTGAGGCAAGATTAAAGGGATCAGAGAAGCCCATCAGGATTAGGAGTCCCGTCACCTAAAATGAGATTAACTGAAAGTCTCTCATGTCTGACTCCATGGACTATACTGTCTCCAGGCCAGAATACTGGAGTGGGTAGCCGTTCCCTTCTCCAGGGGATCTTCCCAACACAGGGATAGAACCCAGGTCTCCCACGTCACAGGTGGATTCTTTACCAACTGAGCCACTTGGAAAGCCCAAGAATACTAGAGTGGGTAGCCTATCCCTTCTCCAGCAGATCTTCCCGACCCAGGAATCAAACCCAGGTCTCCTGCGTTGAGGGATTATTGAGATTACAGAAGTGCAAGCCCTGCTCACACCCTAATCTTGTTAGATACCACCTCTGAGCCCTTATAAAAACCCTCATCAAGTTCTCTGGGATTGAGACACATAGTTTTTCAAGGCAGAAACCTGTCCTGTCTCCCTTTGCCTGACAAAACAATAAAGCTATCCTTTTCTGCTTCACTCCCCCACCTCAAAAAGAAGTATCCAATCAGGCAACAGGCGTATGAAAAAGTCCTAAACATCATTTGGGAAATGCAAAATTAAAGCCAAAATGAGAGGGTATTTCTCTGGCAGGCCAGTGGTTAGGACTTCACCTTCTAATGCAGGGGATGTGAGTTCAGTCCCTGTTCAGGGAGCTAAGATCCCACATGCCTTGTAGCCAAAAAACCAAAACATAAAACTAGCAGTATTCTAACAAATTCAATTAAGATTTTTTTTTTTAAGTCCACATTAGAGACTTTCCTGGCAGTCCAGTGGTTAAGACTCCCCGCTTCCACTGCAGGGGAATGCTGGTTCAATCCCTGGTCAGGGAACTAAGATCTCACATGCCACATGGCCAAAATAATAATAATAATAATTAATATATATATTTTAAAAGTCCACATCAAAAAAAAGAAAAAGAAAACCAAAATGAGATACCACCGAACACTCACCAGATTGGCCAGAAAGTTTTAAACTAACCTTACCAAGCTGTGGCAAAGATGTGGAACAACTAGAACTTTCATGTATATTACCTACCCATAGGAGTAAAATTTGTACAAGCACTTTAGAGCAGCAGTTCTACTCCTAGGTATATACTCAACAGAAATGAGTCTATATGTCCACTAAAAGACATGCAGAAAAATTTGTATAGCAGCTTTATTTGTAATAGCCCCAAACTGAAAGTAACCTAAATATTTGTCAACAGTGAAATGTATAGTTTCATATTTATTCATAAAATGGAACACTATGTCAGTCAGAAATAACAATTACTACAGCAACATGGATGCATTTCTCAAGTAATTGTTGACTGACAGAAGTCAACACAGAAGAGTATACACCAAATGATCCATTTATGTGAAGTTCAAAAACAATCATAGTTAATCTACAATGATAAAAATTGGGAGTTTGAAGGGGTGAATGTTGATTGGGAAGAGTCATTTCAGGGATGCTGGAAATGTTCTATGTACTGATCTGGGTGATAAACTAGCGTGTATAATTATTTTTTTAATATGTGTATTCTTGAGTCTTTTGTTCATTGTTAGATGTATATTATACTTCAATTTTTAATTAAGAAAAATGTGATATATTAAATATTATAAATAGAAAAAGAATTGAGGCTTCATTAAAATATTTTAGATTTTGTTTTAATGAGATTGTACTTGATCTTATGTGTTTGGATAATGTTCTATGGTTCACTGGTCACTTTCTCATAACATAGTAGTGAGTATGTCATTTGAGTGTATTCTAGAATAAAGATTGTAGATTTTAAACCATAAATGATACAAATTAATACCAAAAATAGGAAGTTTAAATTTTTTTTCAAAGTCTTATATGGAAATCTCAATACTGCATTGCTCATTTCTGTCTTTTAGGCTAAGACATCAAGCACACAAAGAATTTTATGCCTACAAACAGGTGAGAGAGATTTACTTAAGACTGGCTTTGATCTTGTTTTTCACCAAATAATGAGGGTTCAGATTTCCATGCATATTTTGAACTAAGACTGGATTTGCTTGTGTTCATTTTAGCATTTTGCTTGTCAGTTTGCAGTACAATACACTTCACTTTAAGTATTCTTAAGTATTACTTAAAGTTATAGAGAGTTCAAATGATAAAATAATACCATTTAACCGGGAACTCTGGCGAACATTTTGCTAAAGGGAAATGCTGTAGCTTAAAATCCTAAAGTTACTATTATTCTAATGGAGTTCAGAAGTCCAGTAAATGAATTTTTTACCTTCCTCCTTGTTAAAAAGACATACTAGTTCCTTGGAGGTAACCAGTTGTATTATACTGATCTCATCTCCTCCCCTTTTACTTTAAATATTAATTCACATCATACCACTGAGAAGTCCAGATACTTCTGTCATTGTTGTTAATTCCTTGCCCTTAGTACTGTCCCTCTGCTGATTTGTTCTTTAAGGTAATAAATCTAGCTTTTCTTGAAGGCCCGTAAAATTTTTTTTCTTCCATGTGTCATCCATTATTATTTTACCACTGACACCAAACAGTGGGCCTAGGTGTTCCTTAATTTTCTTTTGGAATTATTTTTGTCATTCTTAGTAGTTTGGGAGGGGGGAAGAAGGGAGAGCACAAACTTCAGTTTATTTGGGCCTTTAATCTTGCTGATACCAATGTTACAGAACCATGTCATCATTTTAGAATTACATATCTTTTTGTCCATCTTTTGTCTGTGTTGCTTTGAAATCTGAGCTCATTGGTGAGTTCCTTAGATGTCCACACTGATATTCATAGGTAACCCCACTCTTCTCCATGGGTCCCATGGGATTCATTTACAGAGATAGATGTCTTAGTTTTCTAATGGAATGAATCTGTTTGTCTCAATTTTGTCTCAAATTGTTTTTTGAGAAACCTTTATACTGTTTTCCATAGTTAGTGGCTGTACTAACTTACGTTCCCAACAGCATAGGAGAATTCCCCTTTTTTCCACACCCTCTCCAGTATTGTTATTTGTAGATTTCTTAATGCTGGCCTTTCTGACTGGTGTGAGGTGGCCCTTATTGTAGTTTTGATTTGCATTTCTCTGATAATTAGTAATGTTGAGCATCTTTTCACATGACTCTTGGCCATCTGTATGTCTTCTTAGGAGAAATGTCTATTTAGGTCGTCTGTCCATTTTTCAATTGGATTGTTTTTTATTACTGAGTTGTATGAGTTGTTTGTATATTTTGGAAATTAAGCCCTTTTCAGTCACATGTCAATTGTGACACATATTTTCTCCCAGTCTGTAGGTTATCTTTTCATTTTGTTTAAGGTTTCCTTTGGGCTTCCCAGGTGACTCAGTGGTAAAGAATCTACTGACCAATGCGGGAGACAAAGGAGGCATGGGTTTGATCCCTGGGTTGGGAAGATGCCCTGGAGGAGGAAATGGCAACTCACTCCAATATTCTTAGGGGAGAATCCCATGGACAGAGGAACCTGTTGGGCTGCTGTCCATGGGGTGGCAAAGAGTTGGACACAACTGAGCACGCATGCATGCAGTCTCCATAAAGTTAGGTTGGGGACAACACCTGGATGAATTTCAAGCCCATTTATATAACTCTAGATAGAGCTAAAGTTTTCTGAGGATAGTGATGTGTAATAATAAGCAAAGCTTCAAAAATTAAGGTTGACCTTACCTTTCATTCTTTAACAAATTACCAGTCAGTCCCATGAGTCAAAACTGTGTTTTACCAAATCATGAGGCAAGCAATCTCATTTAATTTTCCTCCATATTAGCAATTACTCCAGATTGGCGTGTATTAATGTTGTCTCTCAGAATTTAATCTGTTCTCAAAGAGTTTAAAATTGCTTTTAAGAATATTTCACCATTGCTCAAGTTAAAAGAATATTGCTGAAATGTTCTGTCTCAAACTGTAGAAGAGAATCTCCCCAATACTGAATATGAGGTGATATGAGCTATATACACAAGAATATAAAAAATATTTGTGAGTAAAATGAGACATATTTTAAATTACAGATATAAACAGGCATAAAAGCATACATTTTTGTCTTACAGGTTATATTAAAAGAAAAAGTAAAAGAACTGAATTTGCATGAGGTAAGTTGCCTGTAACTATTTTAATCTGTTCTTGAGTATATTTGGGGGCTTCCCAGGTGGCTCAGTGGTAAAGAATCTGCCTGCTAATACAGGAGACATGGAAGACTCATGTTTGATCCCTAGGTCAGAAGATCACCTGGAGTAGGAAATAGCAACCCACTCCATTATTCTTACCTGGAAAATTCCATGGACTGAGGAACCTGTTGGGCTGCTATCCATGGGGCTGCAAAGAATCAGACACAACTGAGCACACACACCACCACTGAGTATATTCTAATAGAAATGGTATGCTGTGGTATGCTTAAACGTCTTTATTTTCAGAAGCTGGAAAAAAAATAGGCTTATTTTGATCAGCTTAATATAATATTTCAGGATGAGGTCACATAAAAATCCATTTGTAAAGACTTACAAGAGAGTAAAATAACTCATTTTTAATAGGATTGTTGCCAACATAAGATTTCATAGCAGCAGGGATGCTGCTTTCTGTCCATACTATGTGAGTAGGAGACAGATCTAAACAAGTTTTTCTACTCAAGGTGAATTTGCATTAATTTCACTCTTAAAAATGTTCCCAGAAGTTTTTTCTTACCATTGCCACAAAAAAGACAGTGATTGCTTCATGACAGTGGGAATTTGAGGAGGTGAAACAGAAAGATGGAATGGGGAAGAACATACAAGGAGAGATAAGAACTCTTGCAGTTACCTAGTCATGAGGTTGTGGGGTTGGGATATTCACTATGTTGTTATGCTTTCTAAATTAAATGCAAAAGTGTGTGTGTGTCCTGCTGTACACCTTAAGACAAATAATCTATAATTCTTGTTTATTTTATTACTGTGTTGCCTATGATTATAAATGTTTAGAATTTTTATTTTTAGAGCCCTGTTTTTCCACCCTTACTGAGTTTTTTAATTGGTGTTTAAGGACTTGAAAAGCTTCACATTATAATACTTATATTTTATAAGTATTATATTTTATATAACCTTATATTTTATATTTTATATAACCTAACTGTGGTGAAGCTACATTGCCAATCTCTTCAAAGAGAGTTAATTTTTAAAGTATTTGAATAATAATAAAAATAATGATTTATGTTATTGTTGAATACTTTGAAGTCATCTGCTGCTTTTTGGGGCTTCCCTGGTGGCTCAGATGGTAAAAAGGAATCTGCCTGCAATGCAAGAGACCTGGGTTCATTTCCTGGATCAGGCAGATCCCCTGGAGAAGGGAATGGCAACCCATTCCAGTGTTCTTGCCTGGAGAATTCCATGGACAGAGGAGCCTGGCAGGCTACAGTCCATGGAGTCGCAAAAGAGTTGGACACAACTGAGCAACTCACACACACACTGCTTCTTTGCTCTTTCTGCATATATTTTATCAGAGAATTGATATGGTACACCATCCTCATTGCATAGTGGTGAGTATCCCCGCCTGTCATGTGGGAGACCAGGGTTCCTCATTCGGGAGGCAACACGCCCTTTGGGCTTCCCTGGTAGCTCAGCTGGTACAGAATCTCTACAGCATTTCAGACCTAATCATGGATTAAACTCAAGCATCAGTTACTATTTGACTTTAAAAAATTTTCCAAAACAGTAATAGAAAGTGATCTTCTTCTGTTTGGGATCATTTTGATGACAGTAATTGAAAAGATCAAATTCTAACACACATTAACAATATTGAATACCCATGTTTGTCAGGAATAGAAGTCTTCCTTATTGGTTTGACCCATTAGTTTCGAATCTTTATCCTGAATAAGTACATTGTGGTGTATCATTTTATATCAGAATTGTTATCCCAGCTGCACTTATCAATTCCAGTTTCACTGTAACTAAGAAAACCTAACCTGGCTGAACAGCTGTTTTCAGAGGCCAGTTATTTATTTTTCACAATTCACTTGGTTCTTTTTGGATGCATTTCTTTGTGTTGAAACTATTTTTTGTAAAACTTCTTTGTGTTGTTTGAATCTGTGGATACAAAGGAACTAAAGATACAAAGGAACCATGGATACAGAGGGCTGACTAGAAATTATACGTGGATTTTTCAACTGCATGGAGGGTCAGCACCCATAGCCCCGTGCGTTATGTTCCAGGGTCAACTGTAATTTTAAAAGTTACTGAATACATAAAACATATCAGACATTGTAATAAACCATGGAGACACAAAGAAACCTAACTAATCTCTGCTTTTAAGACATTACTCATCTATTACAGAAGACTATAAATGAGAGTCACGCAAGAGTGTACAGAAGGGTGCCTTGTGTTATCTGAAGTAACAGTGAGAAGCTCTTGAGGGGTCCACTATTGTACAATTGCTTCTTCTTGGCTTTTGCTCCCCTAATGGAACCTTCCTGGGACCTGCAGACTTAGCTGCCCAAACACCACCCACTCCTCCAACTTCTTAGACTCTATAGCTACAATTATTTATATAACTTTTTGTTTACATTGTTCTACCAGTCCAGGACTCGAGCAACACTCAGCATGTGAAACTAAGGAGATGATGTGTACATATTAAAATTATGAGAATATATTGCCCTTCTGTAAAGAAAAAATACCTTCTTTTAAAACCCATAGTCTTCCTTATCTTTTCTTCCTCCATCTTTTAATAGAGACATAGATCCAGAGAAACAGATTTCTGAGAAAACAATAGGACAGTCATGTAAGTGGGATAATAAATTGCATCTAATGGAATCTTGGTATCAAGAGAAATAGAAAGGTGCCCTGGAAGCCGTGACACACTGGGGCATGCAAGGTCTTGTGTTAAGAAATTGTCAGCACTCAGCTCCAGGAAAATATAGGCCAGCTATCGCCAGATCTGAGTTTTGGTTTAAGAAAAGCCCGAGAGCCTTGTCATTTGCATTTAGTCTTTGATTTGTTCATGACAGTATCCCCAGCTCTGGTGAGTGGTTGCTTTCTCTATTAAATCTTTTTTCACCTTTATCAAAAATCAAAGGGCCATATTTTTATGAGTCTATTTCTGGATTCTGGATTCTGTTCTATTGATTTTTGTGCCTGTTTCCCTTCACCAGTACCACAGTTTTGATTATTGTATCTTTATAGCAAGTCTTAAAATCAGGTGTATGACCTCCAACTTTATTTTTTTTTTTCCAAAACTGTTTTAGCTGGTCTAGTTCCTTTGCTCTTTCGTGTAAATTGTAGTAGCAACTTGTCTATAACTTACACACAGAGAGAGACACAAACATCCTGCTTTTTTATTATTATTTGCATTAAATATGTAAATTAGTTAGGGGGAAATTGGCATCTTTATCATGTTGAGTCATCTAATCTGTAAACACATTATGTCTATTTATATTTGAAATAGTGTTTTTATAAACAGCATATAGTTATGGTTTTTAATCCACCCTGCCAATCTATCTTTTTAATTGATGTGCTTAGACTATTTATGTTTAATGCAGTTATTGCTATGTTTGGACCTAGGTCATCTCTTTTTTATCATCTGCTTTTCCCCCTCTTTTTTATTCCTTTGTTTCCCTTTCTTACCTTCTTTTGGGTCATTTAAACATTCATAAAATCATATTATGATTTTATCTTTTTGTATAATTTTGTAGTGGTTGCTTAGGGATTACAAAATAAATACCTAGAATCAATTTTTTAGCACTTCAGTTGGAATGTAGAAACCTTCCCACCATATAGATCCCTTTACTTTTACCCCTATATATAGTAAGTATATAGCATCTATATACATTGNTTGGGTCATTTAAACATTCATAAAATCATATTATGATTTTATCTTTTTGTATAATTTTGTAGTGGTTGCTTAGGGATTACAAAATAAATACCTAGAATCAATTTTTTAGCACTTCAGTTGGAATGTAGAAACCTTCCCACCATATAGATCCCTTTACTTTTACCCCTATAGAAAATCCCATCAGACAGTGTTGTATTTTTTACTTTCAACCATTAGATATATTTTAAAGAATTCGGGAGGGGAAAAATAGTTTGTTCCAAGTTTCCTTCTTATGTAATTTTCCTTCTATCTGATGAATCTTGTTTAGCAATTCTTTTAGAGCAGATCTGCTGGCTGTGAATTCTGTTACTTTGCTTCGGCTGAGAATATCTTTATTTCACCTTTATCCCTAGGTTGACATTTCTTTTCCCTCAGCGCTTTTAAAATGTTGTGCCTCTTCCTTCTGACCTCTGTGGTGTCTGATGAGAAAAACGTAGTCATTCAAATCACTGGTCTCCTGTCAGTAATGTGTCATTTTTCTCAGGCTGCATTCAAGATTTTTTTCTTTGCCTTTTGTTTTCAGCATTTTGATTATGATTTGTCTCAGCATGGATTTCTTTGGATTTTTCCTATTTGGAGTTTACTCAGCTTCATAAATATGTAGATTTGTCTTTCACCAAGCTTTTTAGCTATTATGTCTTCAAATATTTTTTCTGTTTTGTACTCTTTCTATCCTGCCACTCTCCCAGAGAAGGCCTCATCCACCTTCTGTGGTCATGTGGGCCAATCAGACCTTTAGGCCTGTATCTACACATTACAATACAGTGATACAGACATTCATGTAGCTTCCAAATTTGAGCACGTTTGGGTCCATTCCCTTTTCTGTTAGGGTGATATTGCAGAAAGGAAAGGAGAATCTACTTCCTGCATCTCAGCAGCTAGGATCCTAGCTGCACAAGGACCAGGAAAACTCCTGGGTCAGGCAGAGAGTGAAGGAGGAGTCATGTAGCAAACATGCTATTGCCTTGCTCTACCCTAGTTTCCACAGAAAGAGACTCTAGGAAGGTAACCCCATGAAGCCGCCCCTTGTGTAAAATGAAGTTAAACATCTTTTCCGGACTTCCCTGATGGTCCAGTGGTTAAGAATCTGCCTGCCAGACGAGTTCTTTACCACTAGTGCCACCTTTAATATCTATATACATATACATACACATATATATGAAAAACTGAATCACTTTGCTGTATACCTGAAACACTGCAAATCAACTATATTTCAATTTTAAAAATTAACATTAAAAAAAAATTTTAGGGACTTCCTTGGTGGTCCAGTGGCTAAGACTCTATGTTCCCAAAGCAGAGGGTTCAGTCCTTCTTGAGGGAACTAGATCCCACAGGTCACAAATTAAGACCTGGTGCAGCTAAATAATAAAAAAAATTTTTTTTTTTAATTAAAAGAAAAAAAGAATCTGCTGTCAATGCAGGGGATACAGTTTGACCCCTGGTCCAAGAAGATCCCACATGCCACAGGGCAACTCAACCCATGCAGCACCACTACTGAGCCCAAGTGCCACAACTGCTGAAGCCAGAGCGCCTAGAGCCCACGCTCTACAAGAGAAGCCACAGCAATGAGAAGTCTGCACACCACAGCTAGAGTAGCCCCCACTCAGTGCGACTAGAGAAAGCCCCTGGGCAGCAACAAAGATCCAGCACAGCCAAAAATAAATGAAATGAATTTCTTTTTTTAAAAGAGTATCTTTTCCTTCTGACTTCCCCACAAGCCCACTCCTTTCCCTTTGGTCCAGTGAGGAGGTGACTCTTGCTACAAGTTTTGCCACATCCCTTTCTTATGTGGGAGGAGATTTTAAACCCACTCATCTTTCTAAGATTATTGATCAATCTTCTTATAAATCACATTACTGAAAGTTATCCTTGAATTATAAATTCGACTTAAATTAAAAACACGACTGAGCGACTGAACTGAACTGAAGAGACTGAATGAGCAGAGTATAGTCCTTCCCTTCCCTCAAAGAGCGCTGTTCCCACAGGGGAGAAAGTCATAAGCCAGTAAGGCTAGGACAGTAATGGGCAGAGCACGCAAATACACGAAGGCCATGGAAGGGACTGCCCATTGTACTTCAGTTTGGAACAAGAAAGTCAGATCTTTCCTGAGCAGCAGAGCCATGTTTAGGTTGCTCTCATAGCTTTCAATTCCAACATTAAATGACACCTCTGAATTGGGAATGCTGCCTTCGCAAATATATGATTATCCTTGTAACTAATCAAGGAAAAGTATAATAATTATTGTCCACTACCACCATCAAAGAATGACTGTCTATTTAAAAGAAAATCATTTTGGCTAAATTACATAAGCTGTGGGTCATTTTCACTGTATGACACTGTCTTCCCCATGTGATTCTCCATTCCCTAGCTTGCATTTGAGGTAGATTTACAGATTGTGTCAGCCCCTTGGAAAATGTCAAATCCTTCCTTCTTGGGCATTTTAGGGATTATGTACTCTGTGAGTACTAGAAAATTAGTCTTCCCAGTGTGCTATGGTGCCCAAAAACCATTTTCCCTTGAAGTTTGTTTTATTTATGAGTATAATGTCAATGTTAAAAAAAAAATGGAATCATGTATTCCAGGTGGCAAGATTACCAAGATGTCTGTTTTTTCATATAATTTATCTCAGGAGCAAGGGAACTCACACTATAAAAAAATTAGGTTAGGTAAGGTAAGTGTTATGCCTTGTTTTGCTTTTATAGCAGTTGAGGTTTAAAAAAGTTGAGGAGAATGGACATATCCTCCAACTTCTGAATGTGGAGAAAAAAAGGTGGCCCTTTATCTTTTTTGGTCTGGAGCCTTCACATTATGATGCCCCTATTGTACCCACAAACTTGAAGCTTCTGCTGTTCCCCAGGCTGCAAAAATTACTCTGAAATGGCAGCTCCCTTCTATTCTCTGAAGAGCAGTCAGTTAACTTGCTGTTGACTAGTGGATTTTTGCCAAAACTAATGCCTGTGGCTGGTGATTATTATTTTGGCTGGCCAAAAATCAGTTCTGTTGTCTCACTAACACTTTGCAGGTTATTGCTTTCAATAGTTACACCTGACACACATGTAAAGTCTTCTGCAGCACCACGAGCTTCATTTTCACTTTTATATCAGAATCAATCACTAAGGTCTTTTGTCATTTTTGTTAGCCTAATAAGAGAAGCAAAGGAGAAAAGGAAAGATATAAGCATCTGAATGCAGAGTTCCAAAGAATAGCAAGAAGAGATAAGAAAGGCTTCCTCAGCGATCAATGCAAAGAAATAGAGGAAAACAACAGAATGGGAAAGACTAGAGATCTCTTCAAGAAAATTAGAGATACCAAGGNATTGGGGGCAGGAGGAGAAGGGGACAACAGAGGATGAGATGGCTGGATGGCATCACCAACTTGATGAACGTGAGTCTGAATGAACTCCGGGAGTTGGTGATGGACAGGGAGGCCTGGCATGCTGGAATTCATGGGGTCACAAAGAGTCGGACACGACTGAGCAACTGAACTGAACTGAACTGAATATTCATATCTGAATTAGAAGTGTATTCTGAAAAAATCATCTTCTGATACACTAGTATATATGTTGCACAGACAACAACAAAGAAAGTATCTGCATAAAATTTACTGGAAAATTCTTACTTACTCAAAATTCCACAATGTGTCATTTTTGAAAATTTTACGGTAATAAACTTGCATTTATAACATACACAAAGTTAGAAGAAAAACCCAACAGAGCAAAATGTGAATGATCATGACAATCATAAGTTGTATAATGAACCTTGATCAATTTTAAATTCTAACAAATTCACATGGTAATGTTAATTGTATCACTCTCAAAAAATGTATTAATACATCTCTGGTCAATAATGTTCAGGTAACAAAAGATGAATTAATATATCTCTAGTCAATAATGTGTTAAGGACCTTTCTGCCTTTTATCATGTAAAACAAATGGACTCAAGTATCTATGCAATGACCAATCAGTAAATGTATGTCCTAGCCCAATTTCTGACGGCTGATAGGATCTATTCTTTGACTTTGAAAAATGAAGAGTTATTTCCTGTCTCATTCTGTAAGGCTAGTGTCATCTTGATATCAGGACCAGTCAGTGATATCATAAAAAAGAAAAAAACTCCAAATCAGTATCACTTAATGAATATAGTTGTAAAAATCTTCAACAAACACTAGCAAACCAAAATCAGCAGCATATAAAAAGGATTATAATTTGTCCCAGGAATACAGAGTTGGTTCAACAAAGGAAAATCAGTCAATGTAATACACCCAATTGATAGAATAAAGGGGTAGGGAGAACACATGACCACCTGAATAGATGCAGAAAAAGCATGACAAAATTCAACATTCTTTTATGATAAAAATACTCAATAAACTAGGAGCAGAAGGGAGCGTCTGCAACTTGATCAAGGTTTCTATGAAAAACCCACAAGTAACATCATACTTATTGAAAGACTAGAAGCTTTTCCTCCTAAAAGGAAATTAGACAAGGATGCCTACTCTAATCACTTTTATTCAACATTATACTGGAGGGGTCAAGCCAGAGCAGTTGAGCAGGAAAAAGAAGTAAAAGGCATCCAGATTGGAAGGTAAGAAGTAACACTGTATTTGTAGATATGATTTTGTAGCTACAGAAACCCCAAAAGAATCCACCAAAAATGAAGATATAAATGAGTTCAGAAATTTTTCAGAATAAAGATCAGTATACAAAATCACTTCTGTAGTGGCAATGAACAATCTGAAAATGAAATTAAGAAAACAATTCCAATTATAATGGCACCAAANTGGAAGGTAAGAAGTAACACTGTATTTGTAGATATGATTTTGTAGCTACAGAAACCCCAAAAGAATCCACCAAAAATGAAGATATAAATGAGTTCAGAAATTTTTCAGAATAAAGATCAGTATACAAAATCACTTCTGTAGTGGCAATGAACAATCTGAAAATGAAATTAAGAAAACAATTCCAATTATAATGGCACCAAAAAGGGTAAGATTCCTGGGAATAAATTTGACAAAAGAAAGATGCTCAGACTTGTACACTGAAAACTATAAAATATCATTGAAAGACATTAAAGAAGACATTAATGAATGGAAAGACTTCCTGTATCCATGATTTGGAAGACCTACTGTTTTGGGTTTGTTTGTTTTTTCTGCACTGGATGTCTGCTGCAGGTTTTCTCTAGCTGTGGCTACTCTCTGGTTACAGTGGACAGGTATCTAATTGCAGTGGATTCCCTTGTGGCAGAGCACAGGCTCTAGGGCGCTCAAATTGTGGTGCACAGGCTTAGTTGCCCTGTGGTATGTGGAGTCTTCTCAGACCAGGGATCAAAACTGTGTCCATTGGCAGGTGGATTCTTAACCACTGGACCATCAGAGAAGTCCTTACTATTGTTAAATACAGCAGTATTTCCCCAAACTACTTACAAAATCAGCACAACTCCTATCAAAATCACAGTTGCCCTTTTTTTGTAGAAATTAACAAGCAGAACTTAAAATTCACATGGAAATGTAGCAGTCCCAACTGGCCAAATACAATTTCAAAAAGGAAGAGAACGGGAGGATTCACAGTTCCCAATATCAGAACTTACCACAAAGCTACAGTATTTAAGACAGTGTGATACAAGCAGATGGATGGACATAAAAATCAATGGAATAGAACTGAGAGTTCAGAAATAAACCAATACATTTATGGTCAGTTGATTTTCAACAAGGGTGCCAAGACATTCAATAGGAAAAGAATAGTCTATTCAACAAATGGTACTGTAGATTGGTTCAAGGTGGTAGAGCAGAAGGACATGTGCTCATCTCCTCCTGCAAAGAGCACCAGAATCACAACTAGCTGTTGAACAACCATCTACAGGAGGATGCAGGAACCCACCAAAAATAGATACCCCATGTCCAAAGACAAAGGAGAAGCTGTAACAAGATGGTAAGGAGAGCTGCAGCCACCATAAAATCAAATCCCATACTCATGGGGTGAGTGACTCACACACTGGAGGACAGTAATACCAATAAGTTCTCCTACTGTTATGAAGGTTCTGAGACCCATGTCAGGCTTCCCAGCCTGGGTATCTGGCAAAGGGACTAGGAATCCCCACAGAAACTGACTTTGAAGGCCAGTGGAATTTGACTACAGAACTTCCACAGAACTGGGGGAAACAGAGACTCCACTCTTGGAGGGTACAAACAAAATCTTGTGTGTGCCAAGACCCAGGGGAAAGGAACAATCACCTCACAGAAGACTACCTGCTTAGTGCTGGAGGGTCTCCTGTGGGTTGGCCATGGCTCACTGCAGGGATAGGGGCACTGGCAGCAGCAGTCCAAGGAGGTGCCCCGTGGCACATGAGCCCTCTTGGAGTTCACCATTAACCCTAGCTTATAGACTCCAGGACTGGGTCACCTCAGTCCAAAAAACTGCCAGGGAGGGAGTACAGCCTCACCCATAAGCAGACAATCAGATTAAAATTTTACAGCCCTGCCCACCAGAGCAAGACCCAGTTTTTCCCACCTGTAGTCCCTCCCATCAGGAAGCCTATACACGCCTCTTAACCTCATCCACCAGAGGACAGACAGAATAAGCAAGAACTACAATCCCACACCCACCAAAATGAAAACCACATCACAGAAAATGAAAAGTGAAATTTTCATTAATTAATTGAAATAAAATTAATTTCAATAAAATTAAATTCATTAATTTTCATTAATCAAAATGAAAAGGCAGAGGTTATGTCCCAGATGAAGGGACAAGATAAAAGCCTAGAAAAACAACTAAGTGAAATGGAGACAGGCAGTCTTCTAGAAAAAGAATTCAGAATGATAGCTTAGAAGATCCACAGTCTCAGAAAAAGAATGGAAAAGATCCAAAAAATGTTTACCAGAGACCAACAAAAACTACAGAATAAACAAACAGAGATGAACAATACACTAGAAGGATCAACAGAATAACTGAGCAGAAGAATGGATAAGTGACCTGGAAGACTGAATGGTGGAAATCACTGCCACAAAGCAGAACATAGAGAAAAAAAAATGAAGACAGCCTAAGAGACCTCTGGGACAACATTAAATGCACCAATATTAGCATTATAGAAGTCCCAGAAGGAGAAGACAGAGAAGACTCGAGAAAATATTTGAAGAGCTAATAGCTGAAAACTTCCCTAACTTGGAAGAGGAAATAGTCAACCAAGTGCAGGAAGCACAGAGAGTCCCAGGAAGGATAAACCCAAGGAGGAACACACTGAGACAAACAGTAATCAAACTGACAAAAATTAAAGACAAAATATTAAAAGCAACAAGGGAAAAACAACAAATAGCATACAAGAGGACTCACATAAGGTTATCAACTGATTTTTCAACAGAAACTCTATGCCAGAAGGGAGTGGCACAATGTATTTAAAGTGATGAAAGGGAAGAACTTACAACCAAGAAGACTCATTCAGATTTGATGGAAAAATCTGAAGCTTAACAGACAAGCAAAAGTTAAGAGAATTCAGCACCACCAAACCAGCTTTTCAACTAATGCAAAAAGAATTTCTCTAGGCAAGAAACACAAGAAAAGGAAAAGACCTAAAAAAAAAAACAAAATAATTAAGAAAATGGTAATAGGATCATACATATTGATAATGACCTTAACTGTAAATGGATTAAACGTGCCAGCCACAGGACATAGACTTGCTGGATGGATGAAAACCTATGCATGTCATAAGCACTTCCAGTTACCACATCACTCTACTTAATCCTCTAAATTGTACGTAATTATTTTATATTGTTAGGTTAGTCATGTTTCCATTATGGCTTGCAATTGTAATTATCTTTTATTTTTGTCTGGATATTGATTGTGAAAACTAATAAACATCTTTTACTGTTGTGATTATGTAACTGTTATTCACTTAGTACCATTAAATCATGATTGGTCAAAAAAAATACAACCCTCTATCACCAAAATTACCATGTAATAGAAAAACCTGTAATCACTTTTTAAAATCCAGATGCACATTACTTGGAATTTTTTGAAAAATACAAATACCAAGGTATTGTTTTTTTCTCCAGAGCTCTGGATGTGACTCCAATGAACAGCTATCTTTAAAAACAACTGGATTATATGATGATCTTTTACTTTTATCTAGTTTGTTTCATTTCTCTATTTCATATTCAGTATTGCCATTTCATTTAGTTTATGTTTTCCAATTTCTCCCCTGTTCTTTCTTAGTATCTAGTATAGTAAGAAAGCTTTTGTGTGTGTATATATATATATATAGTATATATAATATATACATTTTAAGAAACTTAGGATCCTATTTTTGCCTAGCTAAAAATTTTATGACATTTTGGTTTCACTTGTTTGACTAAGTATGAGTAGAATGCTAGATTTCTAATTTATATTCACTCAAAACTTTGATATAGTTCCACTTAGTATTACTGCTAAAAGTCTAGAAAGCTTATTATCTTTGTGATTTTTTTTAATGTGAATGAGGCTTGAAACTCCTAATCTAATTCTGAAAATATAAAAAAATATTGTTGTAAAAAAAAAAGAAATTAATATGTGATACAGGATTATTAACTACAGATTTTGTTCAAATTTCACCAAATTTTATGCTAGTGTCCATTATCTGTTTTCATAGCTTATTTAAAATTCCACATTGTATTTAGTTGCATTGAGCAGCTTCAGCTTCATTCAACAAATTTTGATAAATTCTTCTCATTTTTATTCTACTACAAATATTTTTCTAATTTTCCTTGTTATGGCTTCTTAGATACACCCGTCATTTAAAAGTGGACATTTAATTTCCAAATAACATGGGATTTTTTTTAAAGTATTTTTAATATTAATTTCTTATTTTGATACTAATTTCTCATTTAAATGTTTTCTTCTCTGCAATCGCCCTCTGTATTTTTTTTTAGTCTTTTAACTTCATTGAAGCTTTCAATGGCTAAGTCAAAGGTCTCTCTTGGTAGATGTCACAGTGCACTTGAAAATATGTGGGTTATTTTCGAGTATCTTTTGATTTTGATTTCTAGCATAATTGTACAGTGATAAGAGAACAGACTGTATGATTTCAATACCTTTAGACCATGAAACTTTTGCACCTAATTATATGTTTCTGGATATGTTCCAGTGTCTCCTAGTTTATAGTCTATGGGAACTGGAATAGAATTTGTATCCTGCTGTTGTGTGAAAATTGTGTAAATCTTAATCATGTTGAATTGGTTCATAAGGCTTCTCAGGTCTACTACATCCTTCTATTTTTCTGTCTTTGAGTGTCTGATATTGAAACTCCAATTAAAGTCTTAATTTATCTACTTAAAAAATAATTATAATATATAGTAGAACTATATGTAACTTTGAATTTTCCAAGTCTCCTGTAAATGTGTTGCCTTACTCCCATAATTTGAAAAAGTGGGGAGAATAAATGGTCCTGGGATAACTAGATACCTACACACAAAAGAATGAAATCGGTCATCACATATAACTTTGCACTCAACTTGCTAATATTTACTCATGTGCAGAGTATTTTTCTTTCCTTGGAAATGAAAATAAGTCAAAGGATGTTGTCTGGATTATATTTATTTGATTATATTATTCTTAATATAGTCAAGTAAAAGTTTTTAAAATAATAACTTAGAAGTCATATTGGGGGTTTTAACTATAAAAGTTTTTGCAAAAGAAAAAAAAGAATGAAATTGGAGCCCTGCTTCACACCATACACAGAATAACTCAAAAATGAATCAAAGACCTAAATGTAACAACTAAAATAACCAAACTCTTAGAATTAAACATAAATATATATCTTCATGGCTTTGGATTAGACAGTGGTTTCTTAGGTATGACACCTAAAGCACAAGCAGCCAAAGAAAAACCTAGATAAATTGAACTTCATCAAAACTTAAAACTTTTGTGCTTCAAAGAACATTATCAAGAAAATAAAGAGACAAATCACAGGAAGGAAATATTTGCAAATCTTTTATCTGAAAAGTTTGGTATTCAGCATATATAAATAACTTTTACAACTCAATAATAAAAAGCCTACAAAATAAAAAGATCTGGGACTTTCCTGGTGGTTCAGTGGTTAAGCATCTACTGAGGTTCAAGAGGGAGAGGATATATGTATACCTATGGCTGATTCATGTTGATGAATAGCACAAACCAGCACAACATTGTAAAGAAATTATCCTCTGATTTAAAAAATGTTTTATATTAAAAAAAAAAAATCCACCTGCCAATGCAGAAGATGTGGGTTCAATCCCTGGTTCCAGGAGAATTCCACATGCTGCAGGGCAACTAAGCCCATGCACCACAGCTACAGGAGCCTATGCTTTCTAGGGCCCATGTGCTGCAACTACGGACGCCCACACACCTAAAGCCTGTGCTCTGCGACATGAGAAGCCAGCACAACGAGAAGCCTACGCATCCCAACAAGGAGTAGCTCCCACTTGCCGTACCTAGAAAAGCCTATGTTCAGCAAAAAACCCAGCACAGCCATTCATTCACTCATTAAGTAAAACTTTAAAAGATTCGCAAACACTTTATCCCAGTATTTTTATCCTAACAGATCTTTCGTAGAACAAAAGTTTTTAAATTTGATGAAGTCCAGTTTATCAGTTTTTGTTTTTTTTTTTGGTTGCTTTAGGGATCCTATCATACTTCTGGTGCCTCTGGATGACCAGCTGCTCCAACACCATTTGCCAAAAGGCCATCCTTCTGCCACAGAAACTCTTTTGCACCCTTGTCAAAGTCAGCTGGCTATCTGATAAAGGATTTGTGCCTAGAATATATAAAAAACTCATACAACTCAAAAATAAAAAGAAAAATTACCCAACTAAAAAATTGGCAAAGAATCTGAAAAGACAGTTCTCCAAAGAAGGTGTATGAATGGTCAGTAAACACATTGTTAGTCATTAGGGCAATCCAGTTCAAACATAAAGTATCTCTTCATACCATCTGGACTGTATATAAATCAACAAGATATAATAACCTGAAGATACAGAGAGATTGGGGCCCTAATACACTGCTGATGGGAATGTGAAATGCTTTGGCCACTTTGGAGAACAGTTTAGTAGTTCCTCAAAAACTTAAACACAGAATTACTGTATGACCCAGCAATTCTACTCCTAACTGAAAACTCTAAGAGAATTGAAAACTCTAACAGATGCTTGTACACTAATGTTTCGAGTAACATTATTCACAATAGCCAAAAGGTAGAAACAACCCAAGTTGCTATCAACAGATGACTGGATAAACAAAAGTGGTATATTCAATATAACAGAATACCATTTTGCCATTAAAATGAGGTGTTGATTCATGCTGCAATATGGGTGAGCCATGAAGGTATCATTCTAAGTGAAAGGAGACAGACACAAGAGACCACATGTTGTATGATGCCATTTCGTGATTCCAGTCCATTTTGAAATGACCAGAATAAATAAATACATTAAGCCAGGAAATTAATCAGTGGTTACTAGAGGAAAAGGCAGACTGGATAGTGACTGCTTATTATTTATTGTGCAGTTGCTAAGTAATGTTCAACTCTTTGTGACCCCATGAACTGCGTGCAGCACACCAGGCTTCCCTGCCCTTCACTATCTCCTGGAGTTTGCTCAAACTCATGTCCATTAAGTTGGTGATGCTATCCAACCATCTCATTCTCTGTTGCCCCCTTCTTCTCATGCTCTCAATCCTTCCCAGCACCAGGGTCTTTTGCAATGAGTCAGCTGTTCACATCAGGTGGCCAAAAGTACTGGAGTTTCAGCTACATTATCAGTCCTTCCGATGAATATTCAGGGTTGATTTCCTTGAGGATCGACTGGTTTGATCTCCTTGCAGTCCAAGGAAATCTCAAGAGTCTTCTCCAGCACCCCAATTTGAAAGCATCAGTTCTTTGGTGCTCAACCTTCTCTATGATACAACTCTCACATCCATACATGACTACTGGAAAAACCATAGCTTTGACTAGACGGACCTTTGTCGGCAAAGTGATGTCTCTGCTTTTTAATATGCTGTCTAGGTTTGTCATAGCTTTCCTTCCAAGGAGCAAGCATCTTTTAATTTCATAGCTGCAGTCACCATCTGCAGTGACTTTGGAGCCCCAAAAAATAAAGCCTCTATTTACATTTTTTCCTATCCATTTACTATGAAGTGATGGGACTGGATAACATGATCTTATTTTTTGAATGTTGAGTTTTAAGTCAACTTTTTCACTTTCCTCTTTCACCCTCATCAAAAGGCTCTTTAGTTCCTCTTCACTTTCTGCCTTTGGAGTGGCATCATTATCTGTATATCTGAGGTTGTTGATATTTCTCCCGGTAATCTTGACTCCAGCTTATAAATCATCCAACCCAGCATTTCACAGTATGTACTCTGCATGTAAGTTAAATAAGCAAGGTGACAATACACAGCCTTGATGTACTCCTTTCCCAATTTTGACACAGTCTGTTGTTCCATGTCCGGTTCTAACTGTTGCTTCTTGACCTGCATACAGGCTTCTCAGGAGACAGGTATGGTGGTCTGGTATTCCCATCTCTTTAAGAAATTTCCAGTTTGTTGTGATCTGCACAGTCAAAAGCTTTAGAATAGTCAATGAAGCAGGAGTAGATGTTTTTCTGGAATTCCCTTGCTTTCTCTGTGATCGAGCAAATGTTGGCAATTTGATCTGTGGTTCCTCTGCCTTTTCTAAACCCAGCTTATACATCTGGAAGTTTCTAGTTCATGTACTGCTGAAGCCCCACCTGAAGGATTTTGAGCATAACATTGCTAGCATGTATGAGTGTGTTAGTCGCTCAGTTGTGTCCGACTCTTTGTGACTCCAGGAACTGTGGTCCCAAGTTCCTCTGTCCATGGAGATCTCCAGGCAAGAATACTGGAGTGGGTAGCCATTTCCTTCTCCAAGGGATCTTCCCGACCCAGGTCTCCTGCAATGCAGGAAGATTCTTTACCATCTGAGCCACCAACTAGCATGTGAAATGAGCACAGTTGTACAGTAATTTGAACGTTCTTTGGCATTGCCCTTCTTTGGGATTGGAATGAAAACTGACCTTTTCCAGTCCTGTGCCCACTGCTGAGTTTTCCAAATTTGCTGGCATAGAAATTAGATAGTGGTGATGGCTGCACAACTCTGTGAATATATTAAAAAAAAAAAAAAAAAAAAACTACTGAATTGCTTTCCTGGTGGCACAGACAGTAAAGAATCTGCCTGCAATGCAGGAGACCCAGGTTCAATCCCTGTGTCAGGAAGATCCCCTAAGGAGGAATTGGCAACCCACTCCAGTATCTTGCCTGGAGAAGCCCGTGGACAGAGGAGCCTTATGGGCTACAGTGCACGGGGTTGCAAAGACTCAGACACAACTGAAGTGACTTAGCATGCACTGAATTGTATGCTTTACAGGGTGAATATTATGGAGTATGAATTATATCTCCATTTTAAAAGAAGGAGTGAAAAAAACAATCTCGTTGAAATACTGCAGAATAAAGCTCATTTGCAAAGTACAGTCTGTAAATTTGTAAAATTAGTTTGACCGTTGAGGGAACTGCTAAGTAGTCAGATCTAAGCTTTTCTCATCATGACTGCCCTTGGCTTTTGGTCACCTTTAGCACTTAACATGTCAGAGTTTGTCTTGTTCTTTTTTTTCAGGTGACTATGGTTTTAGAATTTTTTTAAAAGAACATAACAGCCATTAATAGTAACTCCATTTGAAAAGGCTACAAATCTAATTTTGGATTCTGGGAAAATAACCAAATAAAAATGAATGACTCATCCAACATCTTGCCCTTTGGTAGGATCAGCACTGAATCTCTACAGGGCAGAGCCAGCAGTCCTCAATGTTATTTTTTTTTTTTCCAGAAGGTTATGCCAGGAAGAAAGCTGGATGTTAAGGCCAGAGGACCTGTTCACACAGTGTAGGAGGTGGGAACATCATTCCCCCTTTACAGATGGGAAGCTGAAGCCCAAAAGATCATCCCAAGACCAAAACTGCTAGTTTCTCATCTTTACCCACAGCTTGCTCTTAACCTTCCTCCAGAAAACAAAAGTGGGCTTGAAAATAGTGTTCCCATCACTAAATGTAAATATGAATAGAAACTGTTATCAGTAGAATGCCTTCCTACCTCCTCAGGCCTGCCCCCAACCTGAGCTGATGACATGATGACAGTCTCAGGTGGAGGGAGGGAGAGGCACATAATGTCCTTACCCCGCAGATGAAGGAACAGAGCTTGAGGGGCATCACGATGGCAGAAGTCACACAGCTTGGGTGTCCCAGCCGAGGCCAGCCATCTGTTCTGCTCTCCTCCTTCCTCTCATGCTGTCTCAGCAGTAATCCAAACTGATAAGACACTTATCCATTCTCCTCCTCCTATGAAGATCTTGTCTGCTATATACACAAGGCCCCGAGAGTTCTGTGGAGAAGGGTGATGGAAGACCAACATTCATAGCACAGGCCACAGGGCACAAAGGGCCACATGTCCTGTCACAAAACCTAAGAATATTGGATTACATATTATAGGTTAAGAAATGGGTGACGGGGAGGCTGGTCAGCAGTCTGGACAAGAAAAGGTGATGGCTTAACCAAGACCCCTGGAGATGGACAGGGAAGCAAGCAGGGAGGAGTTCAAGCTTTGGGCAAATCAAAGTGTTTACAGACCTGGATCCTCAGCCAGGCCTGGCCACTCACCAACTGCATTGCCTCCAGGCAACATGGTTACTGCTCTGAGTTTCTGTTTCCCCATCTGTAAATTGAGTAGATGGGAGGATACTTTGTGTCCCTTGGCCTTGGTAAGTGCTCAAGAAGTAGTGGTTGGAACCCAGCATCTGGGTTTGAATAAGGCTTCTTTCCAAGCAGTTGAGGCTAGCCACCTATCAGAGCAATCCTGGCCCCATCTGCACATTTTCCTAAGTTTAAATTCAGTGACTCTTGAATCACTTTTTATATGACACAGACAGACACTGACAGGACAGTGTCAGAGTAATGGACCCCAGGAACTACAAGAAGCATATTACCGAAGGCTGTGCTATGGTTTACAGATTCCACATTATGAAGAGCAGAAAAAGGAGAGCCCTAGCACCTGCCTCAGGATCCGAGCAGCCCTTTCAGGGGCTCTACTGCTAGTAGGCAAAGCATTTCCTACAAAAAGTGAGCTCCCTGGCACAGCACAAAAAATTATGTTCAGTCTATCTGATAAGAAGAAACCTAAGTCAGACTCTTCTGATGGACTGAAGTAAAGGAACCTGCCTTTTGCTTTCTGCCTTCTCCCATCTGCCCTCAAATTTTGAGATATGTGCAGGAAGAGCAGGAGGCTCTTCTTCAGAAGACCTTGCCCATTTGATCCTGTTTCTTTCACTCAAAGACTTGTGGGATACTGAAAGTCCTTTCAAATGGCTGGGTCTCAGGGGTCTGCACTTTACATTGGCCTGGGGAATGACTTAGCAGATACTTTGCCTCATTTGCAAATCTGTCTTTCAGCTCTGTGCAGTGTGTCTAGAAGACTTCAAGCCTCGAGATGAGTTGGGGATTTGTCCATGTAAGCATGCCTTCCACAGAAAGTGAGTATTGGCGTGGGATTATTTAAGAGGACCTGAGTTTGAGGCACATTGACCAGCTTACCCATGGGCTTGGGGCAGTGGCAGACAAGCTTGATGACTTCATGATTGGTTTGTAATGTAGAAAGCTGAAAGCACCCTACTAAGTGGCATTTGTATTTATGTGTGTGTATGTGTGTAAGAGAGAAAGATACAGACAGACAGACATTAGGAGGGATCAGGGTAATGGAAACCTGACTACCAAGGCAGGACTTAAGGCAGTCAGACAAGCCCATACCTCCTTGGAGACCCAGGCTATAAAAAGCTATTTTACTGGAACTTTTCAATAAGAATTTCCTTTCCTAAAAGTTTAATCAAAACCAAATTATTTTAAATCAAAATAAATGTCAATGTAAGTAGTAGTGTAGGAGCATCTCTTCCCCCTTCCTACAGACATGTTTAATATTCCTCCCTGTCTTACAATTTTGTTTTGTACGTGTACTAGAAAACTTTATTCCTCCTCCTTCCCACCACCCTCCTCAGTGTACTTCATTCTTTAAGAAGTCATGGACGACTGAGGATATATGCTGACTGTAGCTTCTTGGAAAACGGGAGTCTCTGGTTCCTCCAGAGAATGAAATGCATTCTCCACCCAGTGGTAGAACTCTTCGGGACCTGGCTGTTCACTCCACTCCCCAGATCTAAGTTTCCAAAATGTTCAGCATGTGAGGTGTGGGCAGGTGGTGCCACAGACACGGGACTGACATCTTGCCTCTTGTGGTGTCTCATTCTGCAGGTGCCTTATTAAATGGCTGGAAGTTCGCAAAGTATGTCCACTGTGCAACATGCCAGTTCTGCAGCTGGCCCAGTTGCACAGTAAGCAGGACCGTGGACCCCTACAGGGACCCCTCCCCGGGGCAGAGAACATTGTATAGCTCACCACAGGATCAAACTGTTGCAGGATCTGGGAGGAGCAGAGCTGGGAGGAACACAAGTGGTCTCTGTGTGGGCTGCTCTACCTAGGGCACCAGCTGCTGCTTCCTTTGTCTCATGAAGAACCCTCGGGCCAGCTAGGCTGGGAACCCAGACTTCTGGGTCTTGTGACAACCAAAGTACTCTGACACTACCCTGTGCCAAGAGGAATGGATGAGCCCGCAATTTGGTTCAAGAAACCTCATGAGGATCTCTTGCTAACTCCATTACATTCTGTCTCCCAGACACTCATCTCCCTGCCAAGATGAATCTTTATCAATCAGAAGGCAAGATAAACCCAAGTGTTACAGAAAGGAACTGAAGGCAGGTCTTTAAAGCCCCTACCCTCCCCACACACACACACCCTGGGGACACATGAGCTTCTCTGCAGACCCTGCACACCTTTGCAGCAGCAAACCCTCCCAGCAGCCTCTAAGCCAAGTGAAAACAGCGGTTACCTCAACCCAAGCACAACTGGTTGCAATGCCAGGGGCAGTGCCAACAAGGCTATTCACATTATGTTCCTTTGATAAGGCCATCTTGGAAACCCAGGGGCTTGGTTACAACAAAGCAGCAGTATCTGCCACCACTGATTCTTCCTCAAGTTCACATTTGCTTATCAAATCATCTGAGCTAAAAACAGTAGATGTGCTTGGAAAGGTCTGGTCAAAAGCCATTTCCTCTTATTTCCCCTCCTACTCACTAGTGACGCACAGCCAAGCCACAGTCAGGAGCCCCAGCAGGGGGCAGGTCTCTGAGCCCATGCTGTCCCTGTATGACCTGAGGGCCCCAGGGTGCTGCCCACACCCCCACATATACAATGTGGCTCCAGTGTAGCTGCTAGTCTTGGCCCACTGCCCCAGTAGGAAGCTGCTGTGAGCTCTTCACATGGCTCCAGAAAGGAGCATCTCTCTGATAATGGGCCAGTCCCCCTGGCCTTGCTGAGCTGAGGAGGATGCTAACCCCTTGCCTCTCCCTGTCCTGCCCTCGGTTCTCTTCCCTCCCTTCCCTCCCTATTTCTCCTCAAGAGAAAATGCCTGTCGTTGACATTTTAACTATTTAAAGCATCCCGAATAAGATCCCTATGTAATTCTGAAGCCAGGGATGCACTTGCAATTCTAAATAGTTTCAAGAAGCTCCTGCAGGGCTATTCATCATTGGCGTGTGCCTCAGTATTCAGACTTAACTAGTTGAGAGTGTCGTTACAGGAGAAAAACGCATGCTGCTCTTTGGTTCTTTGTCCTACTTTTCTAGAAATGACTCAGAGTCCAGCAGGACTCATGACTACTTTATAAGTTCACTATGTGAAGCAGCATTGGGGCAGACAGCAAGTTCTCTTCCACAGCCCTGCTCTCCACCTCCTTCCAGATTAGAGGTGGCCTCCTCAACAGCGCTGCCTCTGCTCCACCCCACAGGTGTGATTAGGGGCAGCTTCTCATGGGAAATGCAGCATGTATGACACGGAGCAGGGCTGGAGGAAACTTTGCTACTCCGTTCAGGGAATGTCTCCAGGAATATTTTTGGCATCCGGCCTCTACTGTCTTAGGATGGGAGAGGGAACCTATCCTTGGCTCAGATGGCTGGGATCAGATGAGGAGGAAAATTCCCATTAGCCTAGCAAAGTGCTGGGCAGAATCCAGTTTGGAAAATTACAAATCCATTGGTCAGAATTGGCTGTACCCTATGTGACCTATTTGTGGTATGCCAACTGGACTGCTTCTTTAAACAGGGCAAGAGAAGTGTGTAATATTTTTGTATGAAAGCCTTATTAGCCTGTCTGGCACCCATGAAAAGAACTATTTGTACACTCCTACTTTCACCCTGTTTCTGCATTCACTATTTGTAGCACAATAGAGTTGAATGCTGGAAAGCACTCAGTTTACAGTGAAATGTTTTCAGTGACCAATGTCAAGAGGTAGGCTTGCTTCTGGACTTGCCTCGTTAATAGCCAACACTCACCATTTTCATGTAACAGCCTTAGGACAAATGTCACATCTTCGTTATAGAGTTCCAATAGGAAAAAGAATTTTTCCCTTCAGAGGAGGAATTCTTGTGTTCTGTGCTTGCAAATTATTTTCATCTCACAGCTTTCATAGGATTTCAGTGTCAGTACCAAGGAGAGACTCACGAAGTCCCTGTATTTGTAGTAATCTCAGCATTTGTGAGCGTGCAGGGCTTTTAGAAACTCAGCTCTTCACTAAGGTGGGGCTTGACACTGGAGTGGCTGTGTTCACTCCGCTAGTCATCTCCCTTTCCTGGCTTAGTGTCCTGGAGCGTGGCCAGTGTCACCTGGCCAGTGTCACTCATGAGTTCTTATGCCTCTTAACGCAACACAAATGTTTGCTCCCCACATCTAGGTCCTCCTCCAGGACTTAACTGGGCTGCACTGCTGTAACTGAGTGGCCAGGGTTTAATTTTCATCTTCCTTTAATTCTGATTAAAATCAGTTTTGTGTAAGGGACAAAGTCAAATCTCCATTATTAAGGAAGTTAAAGATTCCTTAATACTCTTTGATCAGGCACTCAGCTCAGTGAGGCTGCCCTGTCCAGATCTATCTCCATGAGTTATTCACCTTTTGTTAATCTGTGAGGACTCCGGTCTGCCTTTGGGCCGCTGGCAGGTGATGTGGTTTTTTAACTTGGTTTTAACATGTCTTAAGCAGCTCAGAGTTGGGTGTGGCTTGTGTACCATGGGCTAGAGCAGAGCTTCGCCTCAACTCCACGGGTGGGTCAGTCATTATCTAGTTCCGGTAAAGTGTCTGCCTGCAATGCGGAAGATCCGGGTTTGATTTCTGGATTGGGGAGATCCCCCGGAGAAGGAAATGGCAACCCACTCCAGCACTCTTGCCTGGAAAATCCCATGGACGGAGGAGCCTGATAGGCTACAGTCTATGGGGTCGCAAAGAGGCGGACACGACTGAGCAACTTCACTTCACTAGGGGCACAGCTGAATTCAGCTGGCTGCAAGAACAGGAAACAAAACCAGCCTGACCTGATTCNAGCACTCTTGCCTGGAAAATCCCATGGACGGAGGAGCCTGATAGGCTACAGTCTATGGGGTCGCAAAGAGGCGGACACGACTGAGCAACTTCACTTCACTAGGGGCACAGCTGAATTCAGCTGGCTGCAAGAACAGGAAACAAAACCAGCCTGACCTGATTCCTGGCTGAGTAGGTACAGAGATCTGGTCAGGCCAAGAAAGTAATGGTCATATAGCAGCAGGTAGCCCATGGAGATTTCTGGGCTGAGGGATACTGAGGACCTCCCACCGTGGCTAAATGCCGTTCTTAACAAAGATCCTTTCTTTCCACATCCCTATTACAAACCCTATCATCTCATGGCCTGATTCCACTGTAAGTTACTTTGAACAACTATAGTAACTGTTTCTGAGAGGTTTTCTGGAATTATGAAATACACACAAGGAGACATCCCCAGAGCTCTGGACAGAAAAGCTGCTCAGGTTTTTCAGCCACCCCCTTGCCACTCACTAGCCATGTGCCTTTCTACAAGTTAGCCTCTCAAAGCCCGTTTCCTTAGCTGCTCACCCAGGAGTGTGTACTAAGGGTGTCCCCACCAGCCATTATGGGGATTGACTACCATGTCTGGAGCCCAGCAGGCAGGCCTGGGGGGTCATAGGAGCTGGTGCTACTAAGTGACATCATGCTGGCNCCCCCTGCACTGGGAGAGCAGTCTTAGAAACTAGACCACCAGGGAAGTCCCCAGCCTATGTCTGAGTCTAGCAGGACACTCCAGAGCAGCAGCAGCACAAGCTGCAGGCCCACCCCAGCCCCCAACCCAGTTTCCAGTGAGGACAGCCCAGCAGTGACATCTGGCTACAACTGTCATGGTTTCTTAGGCAAATCCATGTTTCTGAGGCGGGAGTTGGAGCAGCAGGCTGAGCAATTCGTTTTGTGGGGCAGATGTCTCAAATGTTGCTAAGCAAATAGGTGGTCAGCTGCCTTGTAGCTGAATGTCCATGTTCAAGTTCGTGAACCTATTCCCTTTCCCTCCCCACTCTATGCACACACTAAAAAGCAAATGTTCCTACAGAATTTTCTCCTCACCCAACATTTTTTCCAGTCAATGAGAAATTACCCCACCAAGTTTTTTTTTTAAAGTTCATTCTTCCCTCTGCCCATCAGTTAAAGCTTCCTCCAGGCAGCCCTTGGGGGGAGGGGCAGGGGCCTGTGCCTCTCATTCTTTACCCGCCTCCGCAGTATCCTGCCACCCACAGCAGCAGCCCAGGGATTCCCTGGATTAAAAGTGTAACTTAAGCCTGTGACCAGAAATTTGGAAAGGAACTATATGTGAAACCACCCTTCTTCTATCAATGAGCCTCTTTAATTATTAGTATTTAGGAAGTTGAGCAAAGGAGATGAATGTGTCTCAACTCTGATGAAACCTCCAGTTGATACCTGGAAAATGCTGGGCTACGTTCCTTTAGTGTATAGATTAATGGAGGCTCCCGTGTGCCACAGAATGTGCTTCCATCTGATTCGAACAGGAAGAGGAAAATAGAGAGGCTTATTCAGTAAATCTGTTATTGTTCCAGTTCAGCTTCAGAGCCTAAATTGTTGTTGCAAGATGCAGTTTTATTCCACTTTTAGACCAAGCATCAGCACATGTGGCTTACCAACCCAGAAATCATTTCTGTGGCTATACAGCCAGGGGCACCCTGCTCCAGACACATACCTACCAGTGTCAAGGGCCTTCGCTATATTTTGATGAAGCCCCTCACAGTTCCCTGAGCTAGTACAAGCCTGGAAACTCTGCATCTCAGGCCAGGTGCACACCATCCTTCCAACCATCCTTCCCTCTCAGGCCTAGAACAGGAGAATAAGATGGGGCTAGTGTTTCTTTCCTGATGATAGCTCAGTCTTCCAAGAAAGTGTTCCTGAACTGTCCTCTCTTGGTCTCTTGACAGATCTTTGCCAGAAAGAGGGGATATTAGTCTTGCAGTTTTAAGCCTACTGGGGTTTATTCACTAGATATTGTATATAACTCCTTCAAAAAAAGAAGTTTATGAAACGCTGAGCCTCAGGTTTCATAGACATGTTTGTACACTATGAATTCTGCAGCAGAATATTTTTAAACATTTGCAGTTTTTTATAAGCTATATATTTTTGTATATTTAATTGCTATTTTAAAATTTTAATGCATTTTGCTGATTACTCGTTTAAAAAATAAAACATGCATGTAATTGACTTAAATGTAAATAAAAAGCAGATTTTAAAAATACTTTGTGCTGAGCACATACATACCCTTGGTCACCCACATTCCCTTAAAGCCCGTGTGGCAAGAGCTGAAAAGTCAAGGTAAGTGCTTCTGAACAAATGGAACTGATCACAGCAACAGGTGACTGACAGAGGAGCCAGCTGTCTCCTTGTGGGGTGGGGCACCAGTCAGGGGCTAGTAGGGGAGAAGGCAGAGAGGCCAAGGGCTCCCTGCCACCCTGGCCTCAGCACCAGAAAAGGGGTGGGGGTGGGGGGCACAGTCAAGCAGTCTCCCAAATGTGGATGCCAGTACTCAGGTGGGTTGCAGTGGTGGAACCAGCCCACACCTCACTCCTCTAGCTATATCCCAGGCCTGGAAATACCAACTATTCTGTTGGAGGATAAACAAAATCTCAGTCCAAAGCCATCCTGTGGCAGCTATTGTTTCACTCACTAGGACCTCTGCACAGCTCAGCTTTGGCTCCACAGCTTCAGGGAAACTGCTCGCCTCACAGTCATCCATGACCTGCATCCAAATCTGTGCCAACTCGGAAACCTCCTAGTGCGGGTGCCTGCAGGGCTCCTCTCCCCTCGTCTCCTGAGCAGCGGGCCCCCTGCGCTAGCCCCCTCTTCAGTGTTCTTTGTAGCCCCGTCCTCATCTGCCCACCTCTGGTTTCCTCACTCTACCTTGGGACTCACTAAATCCGCACCTACGTGCATATCATTCTCAGGTCTATTGTCTCCAACCTAAATATCCGGCTGCCTATTTGGCATCAAAATTCAGGCAGCCCAAGGTCAAGCCCCCCCAGCAAGCCTAAGTACCCTCACAGAACCTCCTTCCCCCACTTCCAATCTCCTCATCTCTAAACCCACTAAAGCACCTCTCTCTACCTGACCATACACTGCTCCCATCTTAGGCTGGCCACCTTCCTTTCACACTTGGATCACTGTTACAGCCACTACCACGCCCATTGCCTCTAGTGGGGGGGTGTGGGGTGAGACTCTCAGGCTACCCAGGCTGGCAGACCGGAAGGGGTAACTGCTGACATGAGACAGGGCAGTGGTTCAGATCAGGGTGGTGCCTGTGGTGAAGAGAGGTTGAGCTTCCACGCATCTTACAAACTGGAGTTAGTGAAGTAGCAGTAACTGGGAGAGGATGCTGGCGGAGGTTCAGGGCAGACGATGGAGACACCTCTGTGTAGGGATGACCTGGAGGTACAGAAGAAAAGGGGGAAGGGGGGCAAAGGAAAAAAGCAGTCACCACTTTAAAACGAGCTCAGAAGCAAGGGCTGGGCCAGACATGCTGCCCTGGAAATCAGAGTGAGTGATGTCTGCTTAAGTAGATCCAGGGTTTAGCCTGAGAGCTGGCAATCTCTGTCTTCAGTGGAGAATAAACTGGCAGAGACAGAGTGGCCTAGGAGACAGAAGGAAAAGCAAGTGCAGAACTGCAATGACAGAAATAAAGAAGACGAGAACGTGAAATGTCCATCAGATTTAGCAATGAGACTTGCTGCAGTAAGAGGATGGGCTAATCAGAAGCACAAAGTGTAGCCACAGAAGCAGTTTCTCAAGAGCAGGAAGTGGTGAATCCATGGAGGTGGAAGGCAACTGCAAGGCCTAAGAGGAAAGGGGGCTCTGCTGGATCCTAACTGTGTGACTTTGGGCAAGCTCCTTCTTCTGTTAAATGGTGGGGATGACAAAGGCTGCGTGACATGACCCACAGAAAGCACTGACACATATTCACGAACATAGTCCAAGGAGAAAAGGCAGGACCCCACGAGGCCTCATGTAAGTCCAAGGAGAAAAGGCAGGACCCCACGAGGCCTCAGAGGCCAACTGAGGTGTCCACGGGCAGCAACCAGGCTTACTCAGGCTCCCTCCCTCTGCCCAGTGGAAGCAGGAAAGAGGGTCTGGGGTGCAAGGGGCTTGAAAAGCATGACCACTATGGTACCAGTGAGTGGGTGGTGGCACTGACTCTGGCGGCCGCGGGGGGAAGTTGGGGCTACAAATACATGGTTGGAATGGGCAGAAGGGCAGGACTGGAAGTGACTCAGGCTGAGGCCCAGGAGGGGCAGCGGCAGCAGAGGAAGCTGATCACATGGCCCTGGGCTGCAATTCCCATCCCCCCCGTGTCCCTCCAGCCCCACAAACTGCACTAGCCAGCAGCACCACACCTACATGTGCCCAGTAAAGTGTACAAAGGTGGCCACCCTTGGGAAATGGCACTGGGCTGACCCCACGCAGGCTGTGCCCTCCCTGCAGGTGGGCAGACCATGACTCTTGACAACAGCCAAGAGAGGGAGGGGACTGTGGGGTCAAACTCTCTCCTCCCTCGGTGATCCAACCCCACTCTCCTGTGCTCCTCTGTCCCTTGGAACATTGCCTCCCATATGTGGTCCCTCCCAGGTCAGTCTCCTCGCCTGAAGCCAAGGAGCACAAAGAGGCCAGAGAGCCTTGGGGTTTCCTTCTGTTTCAAAGGCTGCTTTATATAAAACCTTCATTGCCTTCACCAGGGATGCGGAAACATACAAATGTTGCTCGCTCTCCTAGGTTTTTAAATCATTTTGCACAGCAGAAACAAAAAATTCAAAGTCAACCTCCACCAAGGCTCCATCTAAAAATCTGCCTCTCCTCAAGCAGCCTTTTGAGCTTCCCACATACAGCCCCTCCACTACTAGATCCAACTGAGGCAAGCTCCCAGGCAGTTTCAGGCAAGCGCAAGGCAAGGAGTAGAAGCCCCATCCTGTTCTCCAGGGGCTAATCGATGGACAGCTCCATTCCTCCCTTTCTACTGGTCTGAAATAATCAGAGTCCCCCCACTCCCTGAAAAGATGTCAGTGCTAGCGGCCCTCTCTGCTTTTTCTGCCTGGCCCTGCCAGACACGCTTTTCCTACTAGCTGACTCACTTCTGTCACATCCATGATCCGCCCAATACCCAAGGAAGTCCTGCCCAGGGGAGAAGGCTTGTCACTCCAACAGACCCTCCCAGGGTCTACAGTGTAGACAACCTGGAACCGCCCTTCCAAAAGGAGCTTGTTAAAAGTTACAGGCACAGAATTAAGAATTCATCTACCCAGTAAGTTTGCAGAACCCTGAAACGTTTTTCAGTGTTCACACAAGGCTATACACACCAAAGTTAATGCAAAGACGACGCTCTCCAAGGCCACAATGACAAAAATGTGATTAGACTGTAATACAGAGTTGCTTGCCTTATATTTACCAAATTCAACAGGACACAAAACCAAAGCCAGCTGAACAAAGAACAGCTCTCTCCCGAAGTGGCTCCACTGAGTGATGCTGAATTTCAAAACTACACTATACTGAAGAGCAACTTAAATACAGAGAATCCTCACCAACATGGTCCACTTTTTTTTTAACACATATATATTTCCTTACTGGTTATTAGTTCAGACTGAAATTTTAAGAATTTATCTTGATGACTTAGAAAAATACACTTGTCCTTTCTCACTTTGATTCAGGTAGTAGACAATCATAAAACTAAATAAGTCTTTAAAAAAAGAGTCCATCCACAGATCCCACTGTGGAAGGTTCCAGGAACCCCTCCCCGGGTAACAGTCAGGGGATCTTCAATAGCTCAAGGAGTGCTCCAACAGCTCCAAAATAACCCTGAAAATAAAAAGAAAGAAAAATAAGAGCAATTCTCCTTAGACTTACTTATATTACCATAAATATGATTACTAGTATTAAAGCTAACACGGCCTTTAATTCCTGCCCCTCATTTCCTGACGCCCATTCTTCTCTGCTGAGCCCAAGGCCAGCAGAGAAGTTCTGAGGAGCTCCCACGCAGGGGAGGGCACTCTGGCACATCAGACCAGAGCCCTCAGTGGGGGCCCGACAAGCTCTGAGGCCCACAGTGGCCATTACCTCTGGCTAAGAGAGAGTACCTGGGCCATCTCCTGGGGAATGAGCCGATAAGAAGCAATGGGGGCCTGGAGCATTTCAAGACAATTCCANAGCTCCCACGCAGGGGAGGGCACTCTGGCACATCAGACCAGAGCCCTCAGTGGGGGCCCGACAAGCTCTGAGGCCCACAGTGGCCATTACCTCTGGCTAAGAGAGAGTACCTGGGCCATCTCCTGGGGAATGAGCCGATAAGAAGCAATGGGGGCCTGGAGCATTTCAAGACAATTCCAGAATGAAGGGAAGATAAGACATGAAGTGCAATGGAGGAAGAGCAGGGACAAGTCACAGAGGGTGAGGGCCCTGTTGGGCTGGAGGTGGAGAGCAAAGAATGGGGAGGGATGGGTTCAAGATTTGGCCTGAGAAGAGAAGAAGGGTGGCAAGGAGGTTGAGGTCCCTCCCGCATATCCGGTCACACCACCCCTAAAAACAAAGACACAGGAGCAAGAGATGTAGAGAGCAAGGAAGGCGGCTCCATACAGGATGTGCAAAGCTGAGGTACCGAGGCAACCAAGCAGCCACACCCACCAGATGTCTAGATCTGGAGCAGGGCAGCAGCCAGCAGGACAACAGAACCCTCAGGCAACATGTAGAGAGGGGTGAGGTCAGGAGCAACATCTGAAGAACAGAGGCACCGCCTCGGAAGGCAGAGACGAGAGAGAGAAGCAGCGGCTGAAGGAAGACCATGCTGGACCACCCCTGAAGCAAGCAATCGAGATCAAATACAACCAAGACATGAATAAATTAAACGGAAAACAGAAACTGAGACCAAACCCATACTGGCAGAAAGAAACTGCCAGTAAGAATCAGAATAATCGTACAATGATACAGAATCTATCAGTCTCCAAAGGAGGCGATCACACAGTAACGCACTGCGAGAGAAGTGAGCACAAAGGGAGTGGGAAGATCCTGAAAGGGGTGCTGTGGCACGGAACACATGATAGGTCTCTGAAATACTATAGATTATGGTTCTATTTTCCAAGAAAAGCTTCTCCAAAGAACATGCACCCACACAAGAGAGGCCTGCCCTTTCACTCTGTTTCTTGGCTTTAAAAGAAAAAGCAGCCACAAGAATACACAGTAGAGAAAAGACAGTCTCTTCAAAAAGTGGTGCTGGGGAAACTGCACAGCTATGTGTAAAAGTATGAAATCAGAACACTTCCTAACACCATACACAAAGATAAACTCTAAATGGATTAAAGATCTTAACGTAAGACCAGAAACTATAAAACTCTTAGAGGAAAACATAGGCAGAATACTCGATGACATAAATCAAAGCAAGGTCTTCTATGACCCACCTCCTAGCGTAACGGAAATAAAAACAAAACTAAAATAAACAAAAATTTAAAAATTAAACTTAAAAGCTTTTGCACAGCAAAGAAACTACAAACAAGGTGAAAAGACAACCCTCAGAATGGGAAAAAATAATAGCAAAGGAAACAACTGACAAGGAATTAATTTCCAAAATATACAAGCAGCTCATACAACTCAGTATCAGAAAAACAAACAACCCAATCAAAAAGTGGGAAAAAGACCTAAAAAGACATTTCTCTAAAGAAGACATACATAGCCATAGCCATAATCAGCTAACAAGGACATGAGAAGATGCTCAACATCACTCATTTTTAGAGAAATGCATATCAAAACTTCAGTGAGATAACCTATCACCTCACACCAGTCAGAATGCCCATCATCAAAAAGTCTACACACAATAAATGCTGGAGAGGGTGTGGAGAAAGGGAACCCTCTTGTATTGTTGGTGGAAATTTATATTGATACAAACACCATGAAGAACAGTATGGAGATTCCTTAAAAACTAGGAATAAAATTTCCGTATGAAATCCCCTTACGAGGCAAATACCCTAAGGATAAAACCAGAACTGAAAGAGACACATGAACCCCAATGCTCACTGCAGCGCTATTCACAATAGCTAGGACATGGACGCAACCCAGATGTTCATCAACAGATGAATGGATAAAGAAGCTGTGGTACATACACACAGTGGAATATCACTCAGCCATACAAAGGAACACATTTGAGTCGGTTCTAATTAGGTGGATGAATCTAGAGCCTATTATACAGACCGAAGTCAGAACGAGAAAAAACAAATATTGCCTATTAACGCATATATATAGAAACTAGAAAGGTAGTGATGAATCCATATGCGGGGCAGCAACAGAGATGCAGATGCAGAGAACAGATGTGTGGACAGGGCTGGGTGGGGAGAGCGGGACACACACAGCAGCGCTGCCACACGCGAAGCTGCCAGGGGCACTGCTGTGAGACTCGGAGCGCCCCCACTCTGCTCTGAGACAGCCTAGAGCGAGGGGAAGTGGGAGGCAGGCTCAAGGAGGGCACATACTACACCCAAGGCTGATTCATGTTCGTGTATGGTAGAAATCAACACAATACTGTAAACCAATTCTTCTTCAATTAAAAATAAATTTAAAGAAAAAAAAAAAAAGCGGCCACACAGACGTGTTATGACAAAGTCAGAAACTGTAGGCGGATATAGCCGAGCAGACTCCACAGCACTCAGAAACCCTCAGCCAGCCAGAGGGCAGAGGCCAAGGGCATTTACTTCATTATTATTATTAAATTTCTGGCCATGCCCTGCAGCATGCAGACTTAGTTCCTAGTCCAGGGATTAAACCAGAGCCTCCTGCAGGGGAAATGCAGAGTCGTAACAGTTAGTTACACATTTTGTTTTACATGATTTTCTATATCTGGGTTTTATTTTACAACAAAAGAAGGGATAAAGTTAGCCATTATACTGGAGTTCCACTCCAGACCAAGCTACTATCTAGTAAAAGACAGAGGTTGTTACAAGCCAAGAAGTGTAAGATGAGAATAGTGAACAATGAAAAAGAAAGGCTTGAAAACAATCTATACAAAGCTTTCACAACAGTAATTACAACGACTTCAGTGTGCAAGCAGGAGTGTATCTCATGACTCAAAGAACCTAAAATAATCAGAGCTCCACAAGTACAGAGATCAACATTAGAGCCAGAGGCCCAAATGAAAATGGAAAATACAAGGACAAACAGCAAACAGGCTAGCCAGAGCAGAAAACCAAACTTCATAGAGGACTCATATCATAAAGTATGCAAACACAATTCTGAAAAGTGTTCACACTAACACTATCTACAATCCACTTTAACACTTGAAAGAGTCCAATTGCCCTAAAACCAAGGGGAGGAAAGACAAAGTCCTTCCATAGCTCTGGTTTTACTGTTCCTCAAATCAGAAAGACAACTTTCCAAAACAAGTATATCAGGTTGACCAATTCAATTATTCTTTTACACAAGCCTGTGTGTTAAGTTCTTACAACAGTGTGGCTCTAATCCTGGAATGCTTTCTACTGATGGAGTTGGTTTTAGGACATACATCTTAAATAAAATAATTGGCACAAGAACTGTATTAACACAATAAAAACTGACATCGAAAAATGAAAAAAGAACTCAGAGTTAAGTACACTTACAACATAAGTACAAACTGCAACGGGGAAAATACAAAGAATGGTTCGGAAAAGAAAACGGCATCAGGAACATAGCTGGATGTTTGTCAAGACTTTCTTCTTTAAAATTGCTAAAGCTCACAATGAAATTAACCAAATATTTACCTCACGTTAAATCAGGTAAGAAACAGCTTTTGAACATGAACAAAGTTAACCATATTATACAAGTACAGAAACAAATAAGTACTGCTTTAAATTCTAGCATAGCGTGACCAGCATGCCCTTTATGAAGGTAATATGTCACAGGAAATAACTGTGCTTACCTCATGTTCCGAAAAAAGTGCTTTCAACTGTCCCTTGGACCAATAATCCAAAGCATATGCCAAAAGCCGCATGGCGATCGTATTAATTCTCAAGAAATTTCCAACAAATACCACCTGGTTAATGTTCTGAGCACATCAAAAAAGGCAATTAGTTTTCACGTTAATTTCTGTTCTCTCATAAAAGCCACCCCAAAGACAGTATCATGTACATAGTTTCAGTTAGTTGACTGTTGATCCAAAAAAAGTATTTACATTTACTTCAGTTGATCCAGGGCTACTTAAATTTGAGCCCCAGACAACTCTAAACCCACTTCAAAGCATACCAGAAAATGTCACAGGAGAATAAAGATTAGGAAAAGCATTTGAATTAACATGGCAAACCATAACTACAATTAAATACAAAATTTTATACAGGTAAGTTAAAAAAAATACTAAGACCAATTTAAAGAAGAAAAGTAACAAACAGGCAAATTATAAGCGAAAATATCACACACAAAAAAATTCAACCTCACTAAATGAGCAAAAATGTAAAATTTTAGAGCCATTAAAAGTTGGCAAAGACTCTAGATATTGACAGTTTCCTTCCTTGGATGTCTGAATGACCCAAGATCTTACATACTACATCCTGTGAAGGAAGAATCTAAACAAAGGCAGACGGAGTTGGAAAAAAGTCTGCAAGTCTGTCATTACCAAGCTGTATCAGGGCACTGGAGGCCAGCCAGGAGGAATGCCTGGGGGCTTCCCTGGTGGTGAAGCACCTCCATCTGGGCCCACCACTGAAGCTTGACTACACCAACTTAGTATGGATTTAGCACTGTTTCACACAAAACACTGAAAAACAAGCAAATTCCAAGGCAGTTTTAAAGCTGAGCTCCTATAGTGAACAACTGGGCATTCTTGATAATGCTGAATGAATATATGCACAGGGAAAGGAAATAATGTTGTACTTTATAAGCACTGTAAGTGGAAAACACAGTCTTAAATAAAACTGTATTTTAAATAGGCACTAAAAGAAAAGTCAGCAAAACAACTAACAAATTCTAACCCCCAATATTAGTCAAGTTGTGTGGTAAAACCAATCCATTCATTCATTGCTAAAAATGATCTAAAATGGTATGGCCCTTGTGCAAAGCATCTTGGCAATATCCATCAAGATTCATAACCATGGTTTCTTTTTTTTAATATTTATTTTATCTCTTTATTTAGCAGCTCCAGGTTTTAGCTGCATCATGTGGGATCTAGTTCCCTGACTAAGCAGCAAACCTGGGCCTCCTATACTGGGAGTGTGGAGTCTCAGCCACTGGACCACCACGGAAGTCCCACAGGTATGATAGTCTTTAGAAGAGAAATTTCACTCCTGAATAAATCCCTTATCAAGAATAAATCCAAGGACTTCCCTGATGGTCCAGTGGTAAGACATCAAACTCCCAATGCAGGGGGCCTGGGTTCAATCCCTGGTCAGGGAACTAGATCCCACATGCCGCAAGAAGACCCCATTGCAGTCAAAGAAACAAAAATAAACATGAAAAAAAAAGAACAAATCCATCCAAGGAAATAGTTTCACGCTTAAAAATGCTTTATCGCAGAGTGATCACTGACAAGCAACCAAATGCCCAGTTCTATGTGAATGACATGATATAAAAAGAAATCAAATATACAACCCTGCAATTTATAAGTAAAAAACAAAATTGTATGTACATCAACCAAAGTATCTTAAAATACATAAGCACAGGAAAAGGAACGTGCAACAAAGAAAACAGAAGTGCTAAAACATTCAAATAAAGAATTTTAAATTTCTTCATGAAAATACAGTGTCGTTTTCATTAAAAACAAGACAGTCCTTTTGTAACTTGAGATTTCTTAAGTCACATGCCTGAATTATCTATTTAAAAGCCTTATTTTAAACAAAAGTGTATAAACAGGGACAAGTTATATCAACTGGATCCCCAAGGGAAGGCCATTCTTAGTTCTTTCATAGCCCTGTACAATGCTGCTTGACCTGAATGCTACAAGGCAGCACTGTAAAGAAGCTGAAAGCACAAAGACAGCTCTGCTGCAGTCAGCGGGAGCGGAGGACGGTGGGCACTCCTCGGCCCACTCAGTTTCTCCCAGCTTCAGTGCCTTCCTCTGGATTCATTCCCAGGGACTCTTGAGGTCAACAGTGAGCATGGTATCTTTATTCAGCATCACCACCCTTCACCACCACCTAACTGTCCCCATTATCTGCAAAAGTGGCTACCTTCCCTACCTTCCTCTGCTTTCTGCTCTACTTCTAGACAGTAGCAGTGTTTATCTTGAGTAAGAAAATAAAAATCTGTTAAGATTAATCTACATGTGAAGCAGTTTAACTATGCCAATGAAACAAAATCCACCACTTACAACTACATTTAGGCACTGTTCAGAAAAGACAGACATTGTATACAAGGTGGGGCCCACATAGTAAGTTCTGTATTTTCCTCAGAGCAACTAAAGAAATCCATGTCCCCTTACTTCATTAAGGGCACACATTCTTGCTATTGAGCCAATGTTGTTGGTGATGGTGATCAAAGTCGCTCTGGCAAGGTCCTCTTTACTCACAGCCTCTCGCTTCTCCTTGCTCATCATGTTTCCAAAGCTGTGATGGAAAAAAAATAAATAACTGGTTGCTAAACCAAAGGTAAAACAGCATAACAGCACTTAAGGTTACTTTACTAAGATAAAAGTAACTTTCAGGGCAACACTGTTCAAATCTTCCAACTTTTATTACAAAATAACAGAACATCTACTCAAAAAGAAACACAACTTTAAGAACTCAAGCATCCTGAATAAGCAAATGGCCTCACTGAGGTTTCTATGAAATCCAGCTTTGACACCAGGTTCAGCCTGCAATGGGGAGACCCAAGTTCGATTCCTGGGTTGGGAAGATCCCCTGGAAGAGGTGGGGGAGGGCATGGCAACCTACTCCAGTATTCTTGCCTGGAGAATCCCCATGGACAGAGGAGCCTGGCAGGCTACAGTCCGTGGGGTCGCAAAGAGTTGGACACGACTGAGCACCTAGGCACACACATCTGCACATTAAGATCCCCTGGAGACACCATGCTCCTTCCGAAACCAGGCTAAGCTCCAGGAACAAGCCCAACTGGAGAGCTGTTCCACTCGGCTGAATGGTCACATTCACATCTAGTAAACTGCTTTATCTGAGCAAAGCAGAGCACAGACAGCTGAGTCCCTGAGTAAGAGTTTCCAATTTCCCTAGAAGATCAAGTATTTCAAAGTACCTGATGAGCACAGAGAGAAGTCGCTCAGTCATGTCTGACTCTTTGCAACCCCATGGACTGTAGCCTACCAGGTTCCTCCGTCCATGGGATTTTTCAGGCAAGAATACTGGAGTGGGTTGCCATTTCCTTCTCCAGGGGATCTTCCTGACCCAGGGATTGAACCCAGGTCTCCCACACTGCAGGCAGAAGCTTTACCATCTGAGCCACCAGGGAAGCCTGATGAGCAAAACTGATACATAAATAACCATGACTTGATCACAAACCTAACCAATCAGAAAAGGGATCTTATCATTGACCAAATATTGCAAACACAGAAAGTGAAATCTACAGAATTTACAAAATACCTAAAATTAGTAAACAAGCAAGTATACAAGTGCTTTTTCTTAGTATTAAAAGTCTTGCACCCAGACTTCCCTGGTGGTACAGTGGATAAGAATCTGCCTGACAATGCAGAGGTCACAGGCTCCATCCCTGGTCCAGGAAGATCCCATAAGCCAAATCTTATTAAATATTAAAAATGTTTATTAAAATATTAAACTTGTTAAACATTAAAAAATGGTGATCATTAGTCATCAGTAAAATACAAATCAAAATGAGACATCCTTTTACACCTGTTAAGGCAGTTAAAACCGAAAAGATATATGTTGTATATCAATACAATGGACTGTTATTCAAATAAAAGGAACAAAGTACTGATTTATGCTACAACATGGGTGAACACTGAAAATGTTATGCTAAGTGAAAGAAGCCAGTCACAAAAATCACTTGTATGATGCCATACAGAGACAAAAACAGACTAGTGTTTACCAGGAACTATGGGAAGAGGGAGGGAATGGGGAGAGAGAGCTAATGGAAACAAGGTTTCTTTCTGGGATGATTCCAAAATTACACTACAAAGATAACTGAAAAAATTCTATAAATATACTAGAAACTACTAAATTGTACACTTTAAACAGCTGACTTCATAGTATGCAAAGCTATTTAAAGAGTAAAAAAGAAACCCAATACTTAAAATTTTATTTCCATGTTATAAAATTTTTATTCGGGTATATATAATTGATTTACAATACTGTGTTAGTTTCAGATGTACAGGAAAGTCAGTCTGTTATACACACACACACATATCTACTTTTTTAGATTCTTTTCCCATATAGGTCATTACAGAGTACTGAGTAGAGTTCCCTGTGCTATACAGTAGGTCCTTACTAGCTGTCTATTTTATGTATAGCAGTATGTATGTGTCAATTCCAATCTTTCAATTTATCCCTCCCTCCTTCTCTTACCACCGCCCCCCACCGAAACAGTTAAGTTTATTTTCTACATCTGCAACTCTGTTTTGGTTTTGTAGGTAGTTCATTTGTAGCTTTAAGATTCTGCATGTAAGAAATACCATGTATTTGTTCTTCTATGACTTACTTGACTCAGCATGAGACTCTCTAGGTCCATCCATGTTACTGCAAATAATTCTGTTCTTTTTTACAGTTGATAACATTCCATTGTACATCTTGTATTTCTTGGAGCACACACGCCCCCTTCCCTTACCTTGAAGCCACAGCCCAGCCTGGCAGTCCAAACCTCTCATAGTCCCCTCCATAAATGTCTCGCACTAGTTTATCCACTTTGGTGCTATCTCCACGTGATGCCATTTCCAGAGCTTCTTCAAATGTGGTACAACCAGTAAGAAGACAGCAAAGGCCAAAAAAAGTTCCTCCTCCAAGACTGTGATTAAAAACAAACATAGTATTGAAACATTTTTCAAAATAAGAAGAGGAAAGTAGAATTTATGAACTGAAAACCACAGTAATGTATCAATCCAATCTCGCCCCATCTCCATCATGCAAAAGCCACTAGCAGAAAACAAGTCTGTGAAAAGATAAGAACAAGGCGCCTAAGAGACACTTTGATGATAACATATTCACATAAGCCAACAAAGTGGCAAAACACAGGGCCCACCTAATGTTCCCAGTGCGGGCTGGGCACCTGCTGGGTACCAGGAGCCTCAGGTACAGATCAGCCCACCAGGGCCATGGTGGCACCTCTTTCCTTTCTCTCTTGAAGTACAAGCCCTGCGTCATCCTCATTCAAGAGTCTTGTCATCCAGGGTCTTTAGCCCCCTCTACCCTACTAGAACTCCTCCACGAATGTTTTCTCTCTCAAAAGTATTCCTCTCTTTAACTCACACATGTTCGAAACTTGTTTATCCCAATCTCCAGCTCGTTTTTCAAGTGACTGTTAACCCTTAAACCAAAAAGTACTTATGTTTATCTGCCACCTAATCCTCCCCTTCTAACTACCTTCCCCCACTTATCTTTTCACTGCTCAGTACCTCAACTTCTAGATCTCGCAACATCCCCTAAGCTATTACCTATGTGTATGTATACATGTAAAATCTAGACCAGTTTCAAAGTCTGGATCTTGCCTTGCCATCTCCTTATAAATGCCACCTAGTAGCTTTGGTTACTTTATGGTATAGACACAGCATATACTATCTGAGGACAGGGACCATGGGTGCAATGAGGCTGATGAGATACTTTATAAAACTATGGCAATGAAACTTCAGGACTAGAGATTAAAGAAAAGTAGATCATGAAATCGTAATTTTCAAAGAGTAGCAATATTTGCTTGCATAATCCCATAGAAATATACCTTTTACATAATTTTAACAAGTTCTTGAAGATGTACTGGAAAATTCCACAATACTGGAAAATTCAGCTTTAAACCCATTATGATACCAAGAATAAACAATGACCTTTATATGAAAGACCTACCTGGTACCTGTGACCCTCTTATAATTATCTTTGGAATATACTGCTAAGATGCTAACCCCAGAGCCAATGTTCACCAGCAGCAGAGGGTATGGATTTTTCAAATCAAATGGTAACTTCTGACATTTTTCAGAATCAGCAGGGTTTTCAAAGTAATAGCACTGTGACCGTCCATTGAATCCAACTGAGTCAATATATAAAATTCCTTTTATTAAGCAATCTAGTTCATCAAGTTTGCAAAGCTGAAGATCACCTATCTGTAATGAAATAAAAATATATGCAGATTTTTTAACAAGCCAAACAGCAATAAAAATTCCATTTAATAAGGCATCCCCTTTATATAAGACAAACCATAAAAGTGCTCATTGATGTGTATTATCTGTGCATTCTTTACAGAACAGATCACAATAAACTATGGAAAATTCTTACAAGAGATGGGAAATACCAGACCACCCAAGCTGCCTCTTGAGAAATCTGTATACAGGTCAAGAATCAACAGTTAGAACTGGACATGGAACAACAGACTGGTTCCAAATAGGAAAAGGAATACAGCAAGGCTGTATATCGTCACCCTGCTTATTTAACTTATATGCAGAGTACATCATGAGAAACACTGGGCTGGATGAAGCACAAGCTGGAATCAAGATTGCTGGGAGAAATATCAATAACCTCAGTTATGCAGATGACACCACCCTTACGGCAGAAAGCAAAGAACTAAAGAGCCTCTTGATGAAAGTGAAAGAGAAGAGTGAAAAAGTTGGCTTAAAAGTCAACAGTCAGAAAACTAAGATCATGGCATCTGGTCCCATCACTTCATAGCAAATAGATGGGCAAATAATGAAAACAATGACACACTTTATTTTGGGCGGCTCCAAAATCACTGCAGATGGTGTCTACAGCCATGAAATTAAAAGATGCTTGCTTGCTCCTTGGAAGAAATTCATGACCAACCTAGACAGCTTATTAAAAAGCAGAGACATTACTTTGCCAAAAAGGTCATCTAGTAAAAGCTAGTTTTTCCAGTAGTCATGTATGGATGTGAGAGTTGGACTATATAAAGAAAGCTGAGCACCAAAGAATTGATGCTTTTGAACTGTAGTGCTGAAAGTCCCTTGGACTGCAAGGAGACCCAACCAGCCCATCCTACAGGAAATCAGTCCTGAATATTCATTGGAAAGACTGATGCTGAAGCTGAAACTCCAATACTTTGGCCACCTTATGCAAAGAACTGACTCATTGGAAAAGACCCTGATGCTGGGAAAGATTGAAGGCAGGAGGAAAAGGGGACGACAGAGGATAGGATGGCTGGATGGCATCACCAACTCAATGGACATGAGTTAGAGTAAACTCCAGGAGTTAGTGATGGACAGGGAGGCCTGGCGTGCTGCAGTCCATGGGGTCGCAAAGAGTCGGACACAACTGAGCAACTGAACTGAACTGAACTACACAACAGATCTGCTTTTGTTGTCTGGAGACAACAGATATAGGGAAGGACTAACAAGATTCCTGCTCCCACAGATCCAATACACTCTACCTATAAACCACCGCAGGAGCTAAAGAAATGTGCCAAAAGCCCAAGCAGAAGCCAGGATACCTGTTATGGGCACCACAGGGCAGGAGCACAGCTAAGGCCACAGTCTCATCAGAAACCAAATCCTAAGAAATCTAAGATGCAAGGATCTAGAAACATATGGTGCGAGCAACAAGCGCTCTTAATGTCTACCTTCCAAAGACTACCTTCAAGGCTATACAGCAGTATTAAAGTAGGCCACAATTTATATTAATAACCAGCCAAAGGGCTGAAAGTGGCCAGGGGACTTTCCCGGTATCCAGTGGTTAAGATTCCACTTTCCAACGCAGGGAGCCCAGGTCCAATCCCTGGTCGTGGCATTAAGATCCCACAATGCTACACAGTGTTGCCAAAAAACAAAGGACTGAAAGTGTCCAATAGGAAAGTAAAATATTTCACTATTTAAACTGGTGATAGCCTGTGGGGGGTGGAGGGAGTTTAGCACAATCAAAATTCAAAAGTTAAAAATGTCATCTTCTAGTCATAAGATCACACAGTTGAGAATTCACCACTCAAATTAAGCCTTCTTAATAAAAATTCCAGACACTGGAGTCCCTGTGATAGAGGCAAATAACATTAATGTTATCTGCTTTATGATCTAAATGACTGTATGCAAATAATTACTGGATGTTGTCCATAAAAAGGACAAAAGCAGCAATGAAACCACCACTAGAAAGTTAGGAACAATGTTATTTTTATTGTGGGTATGTAAATAAAAAAAGTCTTTCTTGGGCCATAAATACATAAGTGTTATCAACTTAATTTCATTTAAATAATTCAGAAAGAATGATTAAATTATTATTCATATTATGGAACACTGTATAGTAATGAAGAATGAAGAGGATCCTTATGAGCATCTGTTTATTTTTCTCTTGGGCATGCTATGCAGTGTGTGGGATCTTAGGCCCCCAACCAGGGAGAGAACTCACGCCCTGTGCAGTCAAAGTGCGGAGTCTTAACCACTGGACACCACCAGGGAAATCCAAGAATGAAGAGGATCTTTACTCAATTAAGATGAAGTGGGAAGAACTCCAAGACAAGTCAAAAAAAATAAGTAAGCTGAGAAATATTTTACAAAATATGATTCCATCTGCCTATCTTTAAAACCACGTTTAGATGCCCATGTGTATCTCATACACAGTCATGCACAGAAAAACAAAAAAGATACACAAACCTTCAACAGTGGTAACTTTGGAGAGATGATACAAACTTTCACCTTTTACTTATGAACTTCTACTCCAAACTTCAAACAAATGCTACCAGCATATCTAATCTATTCAACATATGCAACAAAGATGCCTCAACTCCACAAAACAACTATTTCTATTTACAACCAAGTTTAGCCCCGTAAGTCCTCCCCCTTTAATTCAACTCTTGTTTGATTACATTTATATTCAATTTATTCTGATCCAGAGGAGATGGAAGTTAACAGGTAACTTCATTTTAATCCTTAATTAATCCCTAATTAGGAATACTAAATTACTCCTCTGATAAAACCCCAACCTTTGAAAATGTTCATCACTGTCCTTATTTCATCTACTCATGCCTTCCCTGTCACAATGAATTCAATTTTGACTTCCTGACACTTGAATCTCAAGTGTCAGCATTTTCATTTCAAAGCTAAATTGTTTTACACTAGTGGCCTAACTGAACAAAGTAGTTTTCTGCCACTGTATGCCAACTAAGACCTCCTTTTATCTTTCCTGTCCTGTTGTGCCATTATTCCTAATGAATCTCCTAATTAACATAGTTATATGTCTAATACATACATTATTTCATCNTTGAATCTCAAGTGTCAGCATTTTCATTTCAAAGCTAAATTGTTTTACACTAGTGGCCTAACTGAACAAAGTAGTTTTCTGCCACTGTATGCCAACTAAGACCTCCTTTTATCTTTCCTGTCCTGTTGTGCCATTATTCCTAATGAATCTCCTAATTAACATAGTTATATGTCTCATACATACATTATTTCATCAAATTACTTATAATGTAGGTGTTAAGTACCAACAAGAAAACTCAATACAAGGAAATCTGATTCACATTTAAAAAGAGACAGGATAAACTTCATATTATTAGAAATATTCCACTGTGGTTTATTAAATAATCATCACTCCCAGTGCACAAGCAGGATTTGTGAGGCATTTCATTTTCATATAGTTTTCAAGAACAGCACTGATGCATACAGATTAGAAACCCCAATAGCCTAGGAGGCAACTAAGGTCTAAAATCTACTCTGCCTCTCTCCTTGGATTACCACACGACCTCTGGTGGTGCTTTAGTTGCTAAGTCACATCTGACTCTAGTGACCCTATGGACTGTATCCTGCCAGGCTCCTCTGTCCATGAGATTCTCCAGGCAAGAATACCGGAATGGGTTGCCATTTCCTCCTCCAGGGGATCTTCCTGACCCAGGGATTGAACCCGGGTCTCTTGCATTGTAGGCAGATTCTTTACCAACAGAGCTATGAGGGAAGCCCTTATTCTCTCTGAATGGTTTCTGAATATGTTCCAAAGGCACCTAAGTTAGAGAAATATGTAGGTTTTCTTCTCACAGTCAGTTCAGTCGCTCAGTCGTGTCTGACTCTGCAACCCCATGGACTGCAGCACGACAGGCTTCCCTGTCCATCGTCAACACCTGGAGCTTGCTCAAACTCATGTCCATCGAGGTGGTGATGCCTATCAGTTTCACCCTATCAGTTACAATCCAGAGTCTACTACGACCTCAAAGGAAGGGGACCTCCTCTCCTCCTGCCATCTTCCTATTAACTCACAGGTAGAAAAGAAACCACGAAAAATTCAGGCAAAACCTCATTTTAAAATTCATGTCAATCCTATATTATGATTATACTCAGGTTATGGGAGAAGGAAGACAGAGAACAAAGAAAGAAGTCACAAACACACAATGACACTCGAGTGGGGAGATGGATGAAAAATAACATAAGCAAAGACAGAATCTCTGCAATAACATTTTCATTGGTGGCATTAAAAACCATGGTCACTGAAGATATTTTAAATCTACACTGCACCCTGAAGATCACAGTAAAATTCACTTATCAATTCTCCCATCTATTCCCACATCCACCCTCAAAAGACCCCAAGGCCTTACAGAAGTTTACTGAATGAAAACAAAATCAAGTGCCCACTGGCACTCCCCCTAGTGTCTGGACTCCTGGTAACAAGCATACAGCTCAGGATACATCAAAAGGCATTTGGGGAAAACAGAATGGTGCTTCCCCGGTGGCTCAGTTGGTAAAGAGTTCGCCTGAAATGCAGAAGATCTGGGTTCGATCCCTGGGATGGGAAGATCCCCTGGAGGAGAGCATGGCAACCCACTCCAATATCCTTGCCAGGAGAATCCAAAAGGACAGAGGAGCCTGGCGGGCTGCAGTCCATGGGTTGCAAAGAGTCAGACACAACTGAGCAACTAAGCACAGAGAGCACTGTCAACATCTCGGACTAGCCCTGAGGCCTGAAAAAAAAACACTGCTTTGGACCCAAGCTCCTCATATTTCTAAATAGTAAAATTGCCAAGGAACAATTAAGGTGGTTAAGAAAACTTATGTGGTAGATAAGACTGGAAACAACTTTGTAACATGAAATGACATTAATTTTTTTTAATTATTTTTCAATTTAGTTGTTCAAAACAATGATATTAGCTCCTCACTGGTAGTTACGTACTCTGCTTATTACAATCTTACTGATTTTTAATACTAAAATAACAACTAAATGCTATGCTTTCAGTGGTTCTGATTCTCAACTCACCTCAATTGGGCTATAAACTATACAACAATCTCTAAACGGCAATTCCTATCACTATTTAATCTTAATTTGACTCAAGAAAATTCAAATTCCATTAGAGATGGGAACAATTCCACCACTTGCAATTGGTATTATTTTTAACAATCAAATTACCATAAATTGTATATAAGCTAAAAAATGCATACTGTGAGAAAATCCTGCTCAAATTTGTACGCTCCACCTCCAGTGGCACAAAAGACAGTGTGGAGACTCGAGAAGTTTTTATCTCTGCCCATTTGAATAAAAGCAGGCATGTCATGAGTGGGAAAGCGTATAAAGTGCAGATTGCCTTTGCGTCCACACAGAGTCAGGTCCTTCAGCTCCAGGTGCACGTCCCGAATACCCGTGGACCCATAAGCCACATTGGAGGTCAGGTACTTCCGAATGCTTTTAAGACTTTCCACTTCTTCCTCTTCTTCTTCAGCAGTGATGTCTTTGGGTTCAAAATAAACCAGCTTGACCAGGGTTCCACCAATATCCAAGCCAAACCAAGGAAAAACTAAATGAGGAAAGGAAAAAAAAAAGTCAAAACAGCTTTTCTCCCCCTGAAAACTAAATTCACACTTATTAACCATTTCATACCCTGAGGTTTCCAAGAACCATACAAAATATAAACAAAAAGATCTGGGGGAGAAGAAATATGATTGTCTGATCTGAAGCAAATCTATTAAAAAAAAAAACTACAAAGATCAAAAAGAATAATATCACAGTGATAGCCAACCCAACTTATGGGCAGAGGAAATGCCAAACCCTGTGTAACATATAAGCTCCAGTGGTCAATGTCAATCAATCAGAGTTAAATGGCCATCAGTGGAACAGGTATTTCAAAGTTAATACCCAAATTTGTTGTTTAGTCGCTAAGTTGTGTCCAACTCTTTTGCGAGCCCATGGACTGTAGCCCGGCAGGCTCCACTGTCTATGGGATTTCCCAGGCAAGAATACTGGAGAGGGCTGCTGTTTCCTTCTCCAGGGGATCTTCCTGATCTAGGAATCAAACCCGCATCTCCTACGTTGGTAAGGTGGATTCTTTACCAGTAACTCAAATATCCATTTTCAAAAATCCACCCCAAGACTCCCCTGAAGGTTCAGTGGTTAAGACTCCTATGATTCCAGTGCAGGGGGTGCAGGCTCAAGCCCCGATCAGGGAACTAGGATCCCACGTGCCATGCGGCACAGCATCCCCCAAAAAATCCATCCCCCCCAAAATGCCTTAGGGAGACCGGATCAAGATAAAACTGCATTAGCTACACGTCTTCTCCTCTCATCTTAAATCCTAGAAATGACTAAAGACAGATGTACTGATTTTCTAAAGTAATTCTGAGAAACAAGAAGTGATACAACTAAGCTGACAGAGGCAGTAACTGTCCAGAACCCTCAAGAGAAAAATGCAATTAAAATGGGGAGCAGCTATGAAGGTGGGGGAAGCAAAGGGGTGCTCCATTCAAGGTGTCAATGGGGTAGCTGCCACAGGGAAACAGAAGCAGGCTCTGGTGCAGATGTAAGTCATATGGTGGGAAAATGCACTTGGCACAACAGCACAGGCCAGTCACTCCCCTCCTCGGCCTCCAAGGAGGCAAATTCTTCACTAAGCACAGGCACTTGAGCTCAACAATCAGTATGGCATCCACACAGCTACTATTACCCAGAAGTGGGAAGCCCCTACATCTGGCCACACTTCCCATCTCTCCCCTACAATCCATCCTGACACTGTAAACTCACAGTGCACCCACTGACAGCAGAATAGCATTCCTTAAACCAGAGACTATCACTTTACAAACCGGAATTACCAAAAGGGAAATCAACACCACAAAAACAAGATGCTAACATCTTAAGAAACAGTTGCAGGAACAAAGAGGAGGCTTTAAAAGAATCATAAATATTGGCCAAGGTAAAAGATTTCATCCATGAAAAATAAGCTATTGTAAATCAATTATACGTCAATTAAAAAATAAATTAATTTTAAAAATGAATAAGCTGCCATAAAGAAAAATTGGAAATTAAGATATAATTGCCAAGTATGGTTTTGGCTGCAAGAGTCTACACATGTGATAAAAGTACACAGAACTAAATACACATTCACAAAAGAGTGAAGGTAAAACTGGTTCAATCTAAATAAGGTCTGTGGTATCCATGTTAATTTCCTAGTTGGGGATGGAGGGTTGTTGTTTTGTCACTGTCATGCCCAGCTCTTCGCAACCACATGGACTGCAGCACACCAGGCTTCCCTGTCCTTCACCATCTCCTGGAGCTTACTCAAACGCATGTACATTGAGTCAGTGATGCCATCCAATCCTCTCGTCCTCTGTTGTCCCTTTCTCTTCCTACTCTCAATCTTTTCCAGCATCAGGGTCTTTTCTAACGAATCAACTCTTCGCATCAGGTGGCCAAAGCATGGAGATTCAGCATCAGTCCTCCCAATGAGTATTCAGGGTTTGATTTCTTTTAGGATTGACTGGTTAGACCTCTGTACAGTCCAAGGGACTCTCAAGAGTCTTCTCCAACACCACAGTTCAAAAGCATCAATTCTTTGGTGCTCAGACTTCATTATGGTGCAACTCTCACATCCATACATGACTAATGGAAAAACCATAGTTCTGACTAGATGTACCTTTGTCAGCAATGTCTCTGCTTTGTAATACACGTTCTAAGTTTCTCATAGCTTTTCTTCCAAGGAGCAAGCATCTTTTAATTTCACGGCTGCAGTCACCATCTGCAGTGACTCTGGAATCCAAGAAAATAAAGTCTGTCATTATTTCCCTTGTTTCCCCATCTATCTGCCTTGAAGTGAAGGAACCAGATGCCATGATCTTCGTTTTCTGAATGTTGAGTTTTAAGCCAAGTTTTTCACTCTCCTCTTTCACTTTCTTCAAGAGGCTCTTTAGTTCCTCATCACTTTTTGCCGTAAGGGTGNAAAAAAGACATCTAAAGTAAGATAACACAAATAGGTTGAAGGTAAATAAACAGTAAAACACTCACAATGGAGTCCCATAAGGATGAGCTGGATGCTTTAAGATGAAAATGACATTCAGTCAAAAACCGAGGAAATCAAAATCTTAAGCACCTCACTAGAGACTGATAGAGCAGCTGACTTACACTTAGGAAACATGATACAGTAAAAGTCAAACCTCATGTTTCAATTATCAAGGGCTCACAGTACAAGGGGTGCCCCTCCAAACAGTGGTCTAGCATCCCTAAACTCACCTGCAATTATATATTCACTGACTAAAGCAGTAAGCAGTCATTAGCACCATGCTTTGTCACATTTATACAGCTGAATTCGGGTAAGCAAAACAAATGCCTGGACAGTGTTACTCCACTCTATCAAGCAAATGTTAACAGAAAGCAAATACAATACTAGAAGTCTACAAAGCATTCAAAACAAAAAGCATTATAAGGGGACAAAAAGAAATTATGTCAAGTACATATCAAAGTATAATTGATACGACCCTGACATATGCTTCAAAAAATATTAAAAGTAAGAAATTATCAAATCTACAAATCAGCAGATGTAAAATTCCAAATAACAAAATCACACAAACCTTCCACAATACCTCAAAATAAGAAACTAAGGGGACTTCCCTGGTGGTCCAGGATTTAAGAAGCCACCTTGCAATGCAGGGATGAGGATTCAATCCCTGGTTGGGAAACAAAGATTCCACATGCCACAGAGCAATTAAGCCCCCATGCCACAATGAAGACCCAACACAGCCAAATAAATAAATATTTTCTTAAAAAGAAACGAATCCAACAGACACAAAGAAAGAAGTCTATCCACCTGGAAATCTTCAAACTCACTTCTATTAATTCTGAGATTGAAGATGAAATCAAAACAAAATGTGGTTTTAAATGAATGACGATAAGAACACTGTGTGTCAAAAAGAATAGGATGTCTACCCAAGGTGGAGCTCAGATGAACACTTCTAGCCTTAGATATCAAATGTATTCAAAACATGGAACTCTAAATGAAAGAGAATGTCACATACAATTTCAAATGCTAGAAAAACAAAACAGACCCAAAATAAGCAGAAGAAAGTTATTAAAGATGAAAGCAAGAAGTAAATGTAATTAGAAAAACATCATTGTGAACAAAGCCACAACAGAGCTAATCAGTAAAATCAAGCTTTGAAAAAGCCATTAAAACAAACAAATGTCTGGTAAGTATATCCAAAAAGAAGATATAGCTTTTCTTTAGACCAAAAAATAAATAAAAAAGTCAAGGAAGATGAAGGTACATAACCAGAAATTGTACAAATAAGCCAACTTACAACTATGTAACAGTGAATTTAGAATGTACCATAAACAGAGGATTAGTGAGAAAAAAAGAGTACAAAGAGAGACTCAAAATGAAGTAGAAAACTCAGTCAAAAGCACTGGAAAATTTTTTAAAGGTCGAAGATCTACCACACTAACAACAACCAAAAAGTACCAGGCCCAGAGTTTCTAGGCAAACCACTAACAGCTCCTGGGGCACACACACACACAAATCTAGAAAGATTTTCAAGTCATTCTAGCCTCATCAAAACTAGAAAAGAAGTGTCCCACAGCACAAATGCAAAAACATTAAAGTATTAAACAACAGAATCCAGTTGTGCAAGAGGAGTAATACACCATGGCCAACAGGGATTCTTCTCTGGAAGGCAGGGACGGTTTTCATAATTAAAATTCCACTTAAGGAGGCTTGCTTACATTAGTACATTGAAGGAGAAAAACTATGATTATCTCGATAAGATTCCATAAAATAAAAATTAAGATAAATCAATTAAGCCAACAGAATTTAAACACCAATTCTCCCCCAAATTAATCTAACAATGTCAATGCAATTCTAAAGAGAACACTGCAGCTGACTCCCCAGCAGCTATTCACCTCAGTTGCAGGGAGTCATGATTTTTTTCTTTTCTTAAAATACCCACAGAAACTCCATTCCCAGTAATGAGGGACTAACTGAACCTTTCACTGCGTAAGTCATGAAGTCTGGCCCTGACTGGAAGAATAAAAAGTTTCTCCAATCACGAAAACAACAACATTAGGTATGATTAAAGCAAGGAGATTCAATTTTCCTATTTTCCTACTAAAAGCACCATTCTTTAAGCATCAGCTTTAAGATGATGCCAACCTTGTGGATAGCAAAGACACAGCACTCTACTAACAAATATATCTCATCAACAGCACTGGAATCTGAAGTTTTGGACATGTCTAACACCAATGGTCTTTCGATTGCAAGGCTTAAAATAAATTAAGCCTTTTTCCCCCTTTCCTTAGATTAAAAGGTTGAAACATTAGTTTACAGCTATTATGTTTTAAATGATCATCTATTAATAGCCAAGCGCTTCACTGCATGAACTTATTTAATGTTTACAATAACCATGCAAGGTAATCACCCCACTTTACTTTCAGTTGAGAAACTGAAGTGCAAAGGAAGGAGCCCAGGGTCACAGTCAAGAAAAGGAAAAGGTGGGACTCAAGCCCAGATTTCCTAAATCCTTTAACGAGTATCTTTTAACCAGTATCTATACAAACCTAAGAGCTCAAAACACATATTTTGGGGTTAATTTTTTTTTTAAGTAAAAAGTAGTTTAAAAAAATACACATACCTTAGGAAAAGAGGACCAACAATCTATAAGAAAAAGTAAGGAGTCAGACTGAAAGAGTAAATAGCTCAGTTCATATCCTTATTCACTGGTTTCAGACTGCACTGGTTTCTGGATTTTCCATTGTACTACTAATCACACCATTTACATACCCATAAGAACTGAAAGACAATGAAAGACATGGGAGGTCCATTAGAAACATGCTCTCTATATCTCTCGGGCCATACATTCCGTTTTTTCTAAACATTCAGCCTGTCAAAGGGGGATTAGATTCTTCTCAATGACTGAGCGACTGCCCCATATACTATAACATAACTGGAATAAGCCTCTCAACTCTCATTCAAAAATTATGTATTTCTGGCAAGAAAAGACATGGGAAAAGTAGCTTTTGCTATGCCATCACACTCCTCATCTCTTAAATAAAGCCTGTTTTATCACTTTCAATTTTCACACATATTTGAGTCTGTTTTCAGCCTTCAGCATATTTTCTGATACATTTCCTCCAAGGCACTCTGTCTAGACAAAGTGCACTTGACTTAGGATACTTTCCTTCAAAGAATTTAAACTTTCTCTCACAAATCTATGTAAAATCATCATTAGCACTCTGATAATAGGTGCCAACAACTGACATGCTTTCCAGTGAGAAATATGATTTGTAAAAGTGTGCTCAATTTTTCAACATTATGAACTACATCTTTACCAGACCACACATGGTTAAGACACTGCAAACCCAAACCCCTAGGCTGCTCTAAGCAGAAGGCTTTGGCCTCAGATTAAGACAGACCTCAAAAATATTCCCAAAATAGTTTAACTCAGGGACTAGATACTTATAAAATACTTTCTACTATAAAACCAGCAGACTCAATAATAAATTTTACATTCAAGTATGAATAACAAAACTTAATAGCCAACTAAAAACTGCAAGATAGCTTTCACCTTTAGAAAGCAAACTGTAAGCCATTATAAAGGACTTTCACATCTTAGTCTACCTTGCTGACAAAACAGAGAAAAGAACACTGAGAAAGAAGTGTTTAAAGTTACGAAATTCATACCCTCAAGTTATGAATCTGAAAAGAGCTCACAAGGTTATAAATTTAAGCCCAAAGAACCTCAATATCTTTTTTTTAATGTATTTATTTTTGGCTGCGCTGGGTCTTCCTTGCTGCTTGGGGGCTTTCTCTAGTTGCTGCAAGCGGGGACTACTCTCTAGTTGCAGCGCCTGCTTCTCACTGTGGTGGCATCTCTTGTTGCGGAGCACAGGCTCTAGGGCGCACAGGTTTAGCTGCCCTGCAGCATGTGAAATCTTCCCAGGACCAGGGATCAAACCCTTGTTCTCTGCACTGGCAGGGAGATTCTTAAGCACTACACGACCAGGGAAATCCCTCAATGCTCTTTTAAGTGACCAATGAACTTCCCTGGTGGTCCAGTGGTTAAGAATCCACCTTGCAATGCCAGGGATGCAGGTTCTAACCGTGGTGGCGGAACTAAGATCCCACACACCACAGAGCAACTGAGCCAGAGTACAGCAACTACCCAGCCCATGCCACAACTAGATAGTTCATGTCCCACAAAGGAAGACCCTCATGCTGCAATTAAGACCAGATGCAGCCAAATTAATTTAAAAAAAAAAAAAACAAGCATCCTCTCCTACTGTCCCTCAAAAATGGGCTACAAAGAAATAGAAATGTAACTTTTTTCCTGAGCTCCTGGTGGTGGCCCTTTCTAATTCCCTAACTGAAGATGAAACACTGCACCAGATAAAAGGCAGCCTCACAGGACCCAAGCACCAGTTTCATTCTGACAACATTGATGCTCCCCCAAATACCAAGGAAAAGCTAACTATTTTCTAGATTAGTACCATCAAGCTACAAACAAAAGCTTTATTTTCTAGACTAATGGAAGTTAAGGACATTCAATGATTGATATGAGCTCAAAATCAGCACGTCACGAAGCTTTCCCTGGAGTGCTGAAACATGCTTCACAGGCTTAAACATCACCTTCCAAGATCCAGCTCATCCCCCCACCAACACTGCCAAAAAGCACTGTGATCCCCGAGCTCCACACACCTCCTGCACATCTGCTGTACATCTGGAGCTCCAGATTAAAATGTACGTTCTCTTGTTACATTTGTCAAAATCGCACATTTTACTGTATGTAATTATGCCTCAATAATTTTTTTTACATTGGAGCTTCCCTGGTGGCTAAGTAGCAAAGAATCCACCTATCAATCCAAGAGACACAGTTTGAACCCTGACCCGGGAAGATCCCATATGCCTTGGAGCAACTAAAGTCTGTGTGCCAAAACTACTGAGCCTGCGCTCTAAGGAGACAAAACTACTGAAGCCTCAGGACCCTAGAGTCCCTGCTTCTCAACAAGAGAAACCATGGCAGTAAGAAACCTGTGCACCACGAGAGTAGCCCCTTCCTGCTATAACTAGTGAAAACCCCATGCAGCAATGAAGACCCAGCACAACCAAAATAAATAAACTTAAAAAAATAAAATTTTAAAAATTAGAAGATGTTTTTGGACCTCTCTGCAGATCAGAGTTTTTGTTTTTTAGCTTCTGAGTGATTCCACCACTACTCTGGATTATGTCGCCTGTACCTTCCAAGATGGGGAAACTCCAAGAAACACCAGGTCTGACGTCAGACACCCACAGCTAGAATCAAAACACAGCTCCCTTACTAACTCTCTATATGGCCTTAGACCAAGGGAAAATTTTGAGCCTGTTTCCTCATCTGGAAACTGGAGATCACAAATACCATCTCAGAGAATAACTGNCATCACTGACTCAATGGGCGTGAGTCTGAGTGAACTCTGGGAGTTGGTGATGGACAGGGAGGGAGGCCTGGCGTGGTGCGATTCATGGGGTGGCAGAGTAGGACACAACTGAGCGACTGAACTGAACTGAACTGAAGTACCCTCTTCCATTGACTTAAATGAGTGTCTTATAAAGTATCAAGAGGTCTTTATGAGACCTGTACCAGTGAACAGATGAAGATACTTTGTTATTAATCATTAATGTTTGCAGGTTATGGGGGTGCTACTCAAATTTCTCAGGTATTTTGTTACCTTAAGTAGGCCAGACATCTCCCAGTCAATCTTCTTCATCCAATTAACTACCACAGCCAAAGCAGTTTTACTTTCTCTTCCCTACCTCAAGACCTTTGTATCTGCTATTCTTCCTGCTTGGAGCACCCCTTCCCCCACCCCAGCCCAACTATCTTCACCCTCTATTCCTTTAGCCCTTCCCATGCATAGCATGGTGTGCTCAGAAGCTCAGTCATGTCTCTTTCTGACCCGTGGACTATAGCCCACCAGACTCCTCTGTTCATTGGATTCTCCAGGCAAGAATACTGGAGTAGGTTGTCATTTCCTCCTCCAAGGGATCTTCCTGAACCAGAGATCAAACCCGCATCTCCTGTGTCTCCTGCACTGGCAGGCAGATACATTTAACAGAACATTCAGCTTAAATGTTCTCCCTCAGAGAATCCCCCCACCACCTTCTCTAAATAGGTATTATTGCCTTTCTTGCCTATTCTTCATTTCTTTTTTTCACTTCCTTCCTCTCTACTCTAATTGCATTTTGATCAAATTTCAGTTCAGTTCAGTTCAGTTCAGTTCAGCTCAGTCACTCAGTCATNTTAAATGTTCTCCCTCAGAGAATCCCCCCACCACCTTCTCTAAATAGGTATTATTGCCTTTCTTGCCTATTCTTCATTTCTTTTTTTCACTTCCTTCCTCTCTACTCTAATTGCATTTTGATCAAATTTCAGTTCAGTTCAGTTCAGTTCAGTTCAGCTCAGTCGCTCAGTCATGTCTGACTCTCTGCGACCCCATGAACCGCAGCACACCAGGCCTCCCTGTCCATCACCAACTCCTGGAGTTTACCCAAACTCAGTCCATTGAGTCGGTGATGCCCTCTAACCATCTCATCCTCTGTCTTCCCCTTCTCCTCCTGCCTTCAATCTTTCCCAACATCAGGGTCTTTTCAAATGAGTCAGCTCTTCACATTAGGTGGCCAAAATATTGGAGGTATAATTTATATAATAAAGTGCACTTGTTTTAAATGTACAGGTTGATGAGTATTGATAAATGTAGTCACCATCACCAAAATAAAAAACTTTTTCATCATCCTAAAGATTCCCTTGTACCCCTTCCCAAGCATTCCCACCCCTGGACCCAGGCAATCACTGATCTGATTTTCATCTCTTTGTGTTATATTTGATTTTTCCAGGTTTTCATATATAGAGAATCATTCAGAGTATATTCTTTTCAGGCTAAATTCTTTTTCTCAGCATAATGTTTTCGAGACGCATCCATGTTGGTGTATCAGTAGTTAGTTCATTTTTATTGCTGAGTAGTATTCCACTATACAGAAAATACCTCTTTTCACCACCTGGTGGGCATCTTTGGATTGTTTCCAGTTGTTGGCTATTGCAAACAAAACTACTATGAAATTTGTGTACAAGTCTTTTTGTGTGTAATGTGATTTCATCCCAAGGACTGAGTCATATGGCAATTGTTTATAAGAAAGTTGCCCTTCAAACAGGGAGTTCAGGATGGTCATGTACACACTACTATATTTAAAATGGAGGGGAGGGGGGTTCAAGATTGGGAACTCATGTACACCTTAGATGAAAAAAAATTTTTTTAATAAATTTAAAAAAAAATGGATAACCAACAAGGACCTATTGTATAGTATATAGAACTCTTGCTCAGTGTTACATGGCAGCCTGGATGGGAGGAGGGTTTGGGGGAGAATGGATACATGTATATATGTATGGTTGAGTCCCTTCACTGTTCACATGAAACTATCACAACATTGTTAATCAGCTATACCTCAATACGAAATAAAAAGTTAAAAAAAAGAAAAGAAACTTTCCCTTTGAAACTCCCTGGCTGTCCAGTGGTTAGGACACTGTATTCTTACTCATAAGGGCCCAGGTTCAATCCCTAGTTAAGGAACTGAGATCCCACAAGCCATGATCCAAAAAAAAAAAAAAGAAAGAAAGAAAAGAAAGAAACTTTCCCTCATTTACTCTTCGTTTCAGCTTTCAATAACTTAAAATTCCTTTCTGTTGCATATTTGTTTCTTTTTTCATTTCCCACTCAGCTCTCTACTAGATGGAAATTCCATGAGGCAGGGTCTCTGTGTCACTGGTTTGTCACTGAGCCCAGAGGGCCTAGTACAGTGCTCTTAATAAATATTTTTTACTATCTGAGCAGAAGAAAAATCAGATTGGCCTCTGCCTGAAATAGCTTGAATTCGAAATCAAAGGTCTTCAAATGAATAAGGCCTTAACTATAAACCCCAAAGGAATCAAATGATTTGTAAAACAAAGCAAAAACAAAACTCTTCCAAAAACACCTATCAATACTCAAGGATGAAGCATGCATAGTGACCTACCTTTCCTGAAGACCACAAAAGTCAGAGCAGCTGAGGTTCTGGGAAGTTAACAAAAAACCTGACAGACTCCAAGAGCCAGTAAGCTCCAGTCATGTGCACAACTATCCATGGCACTGGGGCTGGCACTGGGCATGGCCAAAGATGGCAGCTACCCATGTGGAACAAGATAAGGATGCTTCTCTCCCCATAGAAGGAGGAATGTATCATCTCACTGATAAATTTGAAAGAAGGAACTGGGCAGGCTTGGCTGGGCCCTTACTCCCTCCCTCGGTGTCAGGGGCTTGTGGGGTGTGTGCTTTCTGCTCTGCTACCTACCACCTAGTAAGAAGTCACTGCTGTGGGAGTGAGGGGGAGGCCTGAAGAATACAGAACACTGTGAACAGATGGACAAGACTGTCAAAATCAAGGCTTGAGCACGAGCCATAGACCTAAAACCATACTCTTCAATCAGTCCATCAGTTCACTGATTCCTAAAATGTCAATGTTTACTCTTGCTATCACCTGCTTAACCAAGTCCTATTTAACTTGATTCATAGAACTAACATTCCAGATTCCTATGCAATATTGTTATTTACAGCATCAGGCTTTACTTTCACCTAGGATACATCACTCTCAAGCTATTTCTCCACTCTTCCCCAGTACCAAATTGGACACCTACCAGCCTGGGTGACTCATCTTCTGGTGTCATCTTTTTGCCTTTTCATACTGTTCATGGGGTTCTCGAGACAAGAACACTGAAATGGTCTGCCATTCCCTTCCCCAGTGGAACCACATTTTGTCAGAACTCTCCACCATGACCCATCCATCTTGGATGGCCCTGCACAGTATGGCTCAGAGCTTCATTGAGTCACACAAGGCTGTGATCCATGTGATCATTTTGGTTAACATTCTGTGATTGTGGTTTTTGTTCTGGAGACTGTAGGATTACTGTTCTTGCTTCTTCTGTCTGCCCTCTGATGGATGAGGAGAAGAGGTTTGTGCAAGCTTCCTGATGGTGGAGGACTGGCTGTGGGGAAAACTCGGTCTTTCTCTGGTAAATCTCAGTAAATCTCTAATCCAGTTGTCTGCTGAGTGAGTGGGGCTGTGCTCTCTCCATGTTAGTTGTTTGGCCTGAGGCAACCCAGTCCTGGAGTCTACAGGCTCTGTGGTAGGGCTACTGTTGACCTCCAAAAAGGACTTATGCCAACACATGCCTGCCAGGACTGCTGCTGCCAGAGCCCCTGTCCTTCCTGCAGGCCGCTTTTGATCCTCCCTCCACAGTTCAGTTCAGTTCAGTCACTAAGTTGTGTCCGACTCCTTGTGACCCCATGGACTGCAGCACGCCAGGCTTCCCTGTCCATCACCAGCTCCCAGAGTCTGCTCAAACTCATGTCCATCAAGTCAGTGATGCCATCCAACCATCTCATCCCCTTCTCCTGTGCTTTCAATCTTTCCCTGCATCAGGGTGTTTTCCAATAAGTCAGTTCTTCACACCAGGTGGCCAAAGTATTGGGGTTTTAGCTTTAGCATGAGTCCTTCCAAAGAAATCCCAGGGCTGATCTCCTTCAGAATGGACTGGTTGGATCTCCTTGCAGTCCAAGGGACTCTCAAGAGTCTTCTCCAACACCACAGTTCAAAAGCATCAATTCTTTGGCACTCAGTTTTCTTTATAGTCCAACTCTCACATCTATACATGACTATTGGAAAAACCATAGCTTTGAAAAGATGGACCTCTATTGGCAAAGTAATGACTTTTTTAATATGCTGTCTAGGTTGGTCATAGCTTTTCTTCCAAGGACCAAGCGTCTTTTAATTTCATGGCTGCAGTCACCATCTGCAATGATTTTGGAGCCCAAGAAAATAAAGTCTGTCACTGTTTCCATTGTTTTCCCATCTATTTGCCATGAAGTCATGGGACCAGATGCCATGATCTTAGTTTTCTGAATGCTGAGTTTTAAGCCAACTTTTTCACTCTCCTCTTTCACTTTCATCAAGAGCCTCTTTAGTTCCTCTTCGCTTTCTGCCATAAGGCTGGTGTCATCAGTATGTCTGAGGTTACTGATATTTTTTCCCAGCAATCTTGATTCCACAGCTTGTGCTTCATTCAGTCTGGCATTTCCCATGATGTACTCTGCATATAAGTTAAATAAGCAGGGTGTCAATATACAGCCTTGACGTACTCCTTTCCCAGTTTTGAACCAGTCTGTTGTTCCATGTCCAGTTCTAACTGTTGCTTCTTCACCTGCATACAGATTTCTCAGGAGGCAGGTCAGGTGGTCTAGTATTCCCATCTCTTGAAGCACTTTCCACAGTTTGTTGTGATCCACAAAGTCAAAGGCTTTGCCATAGTCAATAAAGCAGAAATAGATGTTTTTCTGGAACTCTCGTGCTTTTTCAATGATCCAGTGGATGTTGGCAATTTGATCTCTGGTTCCTCTACTTTTTCTAAATCCAGCTTGAACATTTGTAAGTTCATTGTTCACATACTGTTGAAGCCTGGCTTGGAGAATTTTGAACATTACTTTGCTAGTGTGTGAAATGAGTACAGTTATGCAGTAGTTTGAACGTTCTTTGGCATTGTCTTTCTTTGGGACAGGAATGAAAATTGACCTGTTCCAGTCCTGTGGCCACTGCTACATTTTCCAAATTTGCTGGCATATTGAGTGCAGCACTTTAACAGCATCAACTTTTTCTCCCTCCACAGGAGATCCTCAAAGACTCGCAGGTAGGTATAGCTTATTCTCTTGTGGGGTCACTGCTCCTTTCCCCTGGGTCCTGGTGCACACAAGATTTTGTTTGTGCCTGCCAAGAGTCTCTGTTTCCCCCAGTCCTGTGGAAGCTCTATAATCAAATCCTGCTGTGCTTCAGATTCCTTGGGGATTTCCAGTCCCTTTGCTGGATCCCCAGGTTGGGAAGTCTGATGTGGGCCCTAGAATCCTCACAACAATGGGAGAACTACTTTGTTACCCTTGTTCTCCAGTTTGTGAGTTGCCCACTCAGCAGGTTTGGTATTTGATTTTATTGTGATTGCACCCCTCCTACCATCTTGTGGCTTCTCCTTTGTCCCTGGATGTGGGGTATCATTTTCTGGTGGGTTCCAACATCTTCCTGTGGATGGTCATTCAGCAGCTAGCTGCAATTTTGGTGTTCTCACAGGAGATAAGCACACATCCTTCTACTCTGCCATAAATGAGGTGGGGAACATGGCTCTCTGGTTTCAGCAAATTGATCTGGGAAGTCATGCTGTCAGGACACAAGAAAAATGTGGGTTCCTGGTACTCAGACATTAAAGAGTCCACCTGCTAATGCCCGAGACCCGGGTTCGATTTCTAGGTTGAGAATATCTCCTAGAGAAGGGAATAGCTACCCACTCCAATATTCTTGCCTGAAGAATTCCAGTGACAGAGTAACCTAGTGGGCTACAGTCTATGGGGTCACAAAGAGTCAGACACGACTGAGTGATTAACACTTAAGATTTTATTCTGGAAAACATCAAAACTGTACAAAAGTCAAACATCATGAACACTTACTTCCTATCATGCAACTTCAACAATATTCAATTCATAGTCTTTCTTGTTTCATCTTTGCCCTCACCCCTTCTATGCCTGCATGGATTATTTTGAAGTAAATCCAAGACACATCACTTTATCATAAATACTCTATTTTCTTTTTGGCTGCAAGTTGCAGCTTATGAGATCTTAGGTCCCCAGTTAGGGATCGAACCTGGGCCCCAAAGCACTGGGTCCTAACCTGTCCACTAGAATTGCCACAGATTTCCTTCATCATAAGTACTCTCATGGATACTCTTAAAGGATAAAGACTTTTTTTTTAACACTTTCACAGAGCACATTATAACACAAAAAATTAATTTTTCCAATATCATTAACTACAGTCAGTGTTTAAACTTACATTACTGTCAGTCTTTGTTTAAACAATTGTTTTGCTCAAATTAGTTTCCAAATAAGGTCAACATATTGCATCTGATTATTCTCTTAATCTTTTTTAACCTATAGGTTTTCCCTCTATTTTTCCTTTGCATTTTATTTATTGGAGAAACCAGGTTGTTTGTTCGAAGCATCTTGATGACTGAATTTTTGTAATTTAACCTCTTCTTCTCTCCCCTATAGTTCTTATAATCCAATGGAGCTAAAGGTTTGATTAGATTCAGGTTTGCTTTCTTTAAAATAATTCCTCATAGGTAGAGCTATTTACTTCCTATTCATCTCCTCAGGAGAACAGAAAAATTCTAGCTCATAACATTAACTACTTTGCATCATTATCTTTTTTTTTTTTTTAATATATTTGCTTACTGCTTGCTTCAGCAGCACATATACTAAATGTTTAATTTTTTGGCTGCACTGGGTCTTAGTTAGGGCATGAGGGATCTAGCTCCCTGACCAGGGATTGAACCCGTGCCCTCTGCATTAGCAGCACAGAATCTTAGCCACTAGACCACCAGGGAAGCCCCTATGATCTTTTTTTGATCTGGTTCAGGAATCATCAGACTGGTCCATCCATTATAAAGTTTTCCATCCCAGCTTTCCATCTACTGGTTTTACCTATTACCTGTTGGTGATACTGCCTAATGGTGATATATGTTATTTGATTAAGGGCTAAAAAATTGTGATATTTTAATTCTGTTGTCTCTTCTGCCTTTGATTAACTGGAACTATCTAATAAACAAGAAACTTCCCTCATCAACTCTATGGTATCCTGAAGTACAACTTTTATGGAAAATGCAGGATTTATTCTTTCCTTTTATTGACCATGAACATGGTATTTTGGAATGAATTTATTTTCTAGCATCTTCTAGAGATGACCAATGAGTTATTTTAAGCATTATTACGAACTTAAGCCTTTTAAAAATGTATTTGATGAATTTCAATACATTAGAGTCCCTCTCCCTTTTGAGTTCAAATTGTTCTATATTTGCCCTTTAGATTGACTCCTTGCTCATTTAAACATGACTCTAGACACTTCCCTCATGGTTCAGTGGTTGGGACTCCATGCTTCCTTTGCAGGGGTCATGGATTTGACCCTTGGTCAGGGAATTAGGATCCCATGTGCCATACAACATAACCAAAAAATTTTAATTAATTTTAAAAACTTAAAAAGCAAACAAAAAAAGTGACTCTAGCAGTCTAAAACAGCTGCTTTGTATAACAAGAAGTTCCAACCTCAACTCTAAATTTTTAGTCCAGATCTTGAATCAGCCATTTCTTCAAGGAGTAATTGTTCCTTTCACTGGAACATGGTATTTAAAAGCTACAATTTGGACACTCAGAGTGAGCATCACTACTGGGCTGTTCATTTTTTCTAGGCCATCTTGATGGACAGAGCTAGAAAATTTTAAAGAGAAAAATATATCATGGATTTATACTAATTTGCATTCACTTTTAAGGTTACAGAGTTTTTATTTAATTTCTCTTATTTTAACCTGAAAATCAAAGGACTTAACAACATTCTCTACTTATTTGCTTTATCTTTAAATATACAGATAATAGTTTCAGAGTAAAAATATCAATATTATCAACAATGTAATTACTAAATACTGTTTAAGATTTTTATGCAGTCCTTTCTGTCCTTAGAATGCCTTCTACTAGGAAAGAAAAAGCAAATTGTGGTTTAAAGCCATTTGAAATAATTTCTTTCTGTGTAGTTCAGCCAACAACTCAATATATAACTGTGTCCATTTTTTTTCATTTTGATTCTATTTTTAGAGATTTAAATTTCTTCTTCCTTGCTCTAATGAAGCAAGCTCCCATGTTACATGCCACGCTATAGCACATAACAGAAGCAGAAGATATTAAGAAGAGGTGGCGAGAATACACAGAAGAACTATACAAAAAAGATCCTCACGACCCAGATAACCATGATGGCGTGATCACTCACTCACCTAGAGGCAGACATCTTGGAGTGTGAAGTCAAGTGGGCCTTAGGAAGCATCACTACAAACAAAGCTAGTGGAGGTGATGGAATTCCAGCCGAGCTACTTCAAATCCTAAAAGATAATGCTGTTAAAGTGCTGCACTCAATATGCCAGCAAATTTGGAAAACTCAGCAGTGGCCACAGGACTGGAAACGGTCAGATTTCATTCCAATCCCAAAAAAGGACAATGCCAAAGAATGTTCAAACTACCGCATAATTGTACTCATTTCACATGCTAGCAAAGTAATGCTCAAAATTCTCCAAGCCAGGCTTCAAAAGTACATGAACCAAGAACTTCCAGATGTACAAGTTATATTCAGAAGGGTAGAGGAACCAAAGATCAAATCGCCAACATCCACTGGATCACAGAAAAAGCAAGAGAATATCAGAAAAACATCTACTTCTGCTTCACTGACTACGCTAAAGCCTTTGACTCTATGGATCACAACAAACTGGAAAATGCTTAAAGAGACGGGAATACTGGACCACCTTACCTGCTTCCTGCGAAACCTGTATGCAGGTCAAGAAGCAACAGTTAGAACTGGACATGGAACAACAGACTGGTTCAAAATTGGGAAAAGAGTACACCAAGGCTGTATATTGTCACCCTGTTTATTTAACATATGCAGAGTACATCATACAAAATCCTGGGCTGGATGAGGCACAAGGTGGAATCAAGACTGCTGGGAGAAATATCAGCAACCTTAGAAATCCAGATGATATCACCCTCATGACAGAGAGTGAAGAGAAACTAAAAAGCCTCTTGATGAAAGTGAAAGAGGAGGGTGAAAAAGCTGGCTTAAAGCTCAACATTCAGTAAACTAAGATCATGGCATCCAGTCCCATCACTTCATGGCAAATAGATGGGGAAATAGTGACAGACTTTATTTTCTTGGGCTCCAAAATCACTGCAGATGGTGACTGCAGCCATGAAATTAAAAGATGCTTGCTTCTTGGAAGCAAATCTAGACAGCATATTAAAAAGCAGAGACATTACTTTGTGGACAAAGGTCCATATAGTCAAAGCTATGGTCATGTAAGGATGTGAGAATTGGACCATAAAGAAAGCTGAGCGCCAAAGAACTGATGCTTTTGAATTGTGGTGTTGGAGAAGACTCTTCCCTTGGACTACAAGGAGATCAAACCAGTCAATCCTCATGGAAATCAGTCCTGAATATTCATTGGAAGGACTGATGCTGAAGCTGAAGTTCCAATACTTTGGCTTCCTAACGTGAAGAGCTGACTCATTAGAAAAGACCCTAATGCTGGGAAAGACTGAAGATAGGAGAAGGGGATGACAGAGGATGAGATGGTTGATGGCATCACCAACTCAATGGACATGAGTTTAAGCTCCAGGAGATGACAAAGGACAGGGAAGGCTGGCGTGCTGCAGTCCATGGAATTGCACAGAGTCGGACATGCCTGAGAGACTGAACAATAATAATGGATCAACCCATGTGGTAAGGGACTGAGCACCACCTCCGTTCAACAGCCAAAAAGGAAGTGCAGTCCTCAGAGCAACAATTCAGTGAGAAACTAAACCCTGCAACAACCACATGAGTAAGCTTGAAAGTGATCCTCCCCAAACTGAGCCTTGAGATAGCTGCAGCCCTGGCCAGGACCTTGACTACAGCCTTGTAAGAGACCCCGAGCCAGAGGACCCATCAAACCTGCACCTGAAATCTTAACCCACAGAATCTGAGATACTAAATATGTTGTTTTAAGCTATAAAGTTTTGGCATAATTTCTCTTGCAGCATTAGTTAATGAGTACACCTCCACAGAGGTTGTGTTATGTATGCTCTTAGCTTTTAGATAAGTAGGGAAAGTAGAGTGTTGCTTAATCAATAAATGATGAGGTCAGTTGACCAATGGTCTTGAGTAGCATTGTGTGTGGGGGCTCTGGCTTTGCCCTCTTCTCCATTTCATTAGTGATTGGTGGCTTATCCTACCCATGGTGGAGAAAAATCCAGAATCAGAGGGCCCTCAACCAACTGAAACAATAAACAAATTGTTTTGATTGTTGCATGAGCTAAATTCAACTCAACAAAGACTCATTAAGTTTGGTAACAATAATTTGTGGAGCACTATAGGGAGCTGTAGAGAAGGCCAGAGGCCAGAAGGCCCTGCACCCCAACTGCTATGAAAAGGACTTCAGAGAGCATCCCCAGCCCCAGGCCAAAGATGGGATTAAATCAGGGCTACCAAATGGCACAGGAGTGATGTCTATGAATCCCCTTAAAAAGGAAACAGAATTGCAAGGAATTGAAGGACATTATCAATTGTTGCTCTTTTGTCCTAAGTCACAAAAGTCTTCTTAGAAATGCAGTGACTCAATGAGTCAGCACTTGCTTTTAAGAAGATCCCCAAAGCATCTGTATCTCTACTGAAGTTTGAGAAACTCTGGCCTCTATAACTCAGTATAATTTGGAATTTTTTTAATCTCACTTTTTAAAATTGAAATATAGTTGATTTACAATGTGTTCATTTCTTCTGTACAGCAAAGTAACTCACTTATACACATATATACATTCTTTTTTATATTCTTTTCCATTATGGTTTATCCCAAGATACTGAATATAGTCTCCTGTGCTATACAGTAGGACCTTGTTGTTTATCCATTCTATATGTAATACTTTCCATCTACTATTTCGTATATAAATTTTATTTTAGATTCTATATTTAGATTCTAAATATTTAAATATTTAGATCATATTTATTTAGATAAGTGATGTCATATGGTATTAGTCTTTCTCTTTCTCTAGCTGTGGAATTTTACTTATTTATTTGTTTATTTTTTGGCCATGCCGTGCATCTTATGGGATCTTAGTTCCCTAACCGGAGACTGAAACCAGGCCATGGCCATGAAAAGCTGGGATCCACAGGACTGCCGGGGAAATCTCTGGAATTTTCATTTTTTACTGTGAGCACATATTCATGTATTACCTGTGTAATTAGAATATGATTTAAAGAGACTGGATTATGGGACTCCCCTGGTGGTTCAGTGGTTAAGAATCCACCTGCCAATGCAGACACACAGATTCAATCGTTGGTCCAGGAAAATCCCACGTGCCACATGCTGCAGAGCAAATAAGCCTGTGCACCACAACTACGGAGCCCGTGTGCTGCAACTACCAAAGCCCGAGCACCTAGAGCCCATGCTCTGCAACAGGAGAAGCCACTACAGTGAGAAGCCCACTCACTGCAACTGGAGAGTAGCCCCCTACTCACAACTAGAGAAAGCCCGTGTGCAGCAGTGAAGACCCAGCACAGCCCAAATTAAGAAATACACTCTATGGACTTGATATTAAATATAAATAAATAAATAAAGACACTAGACTATAAGAAAGGTGAAAATCCTGAGAGGAGACTGACCCCCTCCACCCCCGGCCTGCACTGGGTGGGAAGGAAGGAGTCTACTGAGGCCAGAAGGTGAGGGCCACATGTAAGGAACAGAGGTGCTTGTCTCTTGAGAGATTCTTGAAAGTGAAGGCAGGAGGGAAATAGGGGTGGGGTCCTGAACAAGCCCCCCAGATTGAAAGTTCTGTTTACATTCATTGCAGAAGCCTCACTTGAAGCAGGTATCTGGCCAGGGTAGATCCTCAGAACTGTGGGCTTGAATAAAGAAAATGTTAAAGGATCTTAAGTCATAGAGGTAATAATAGCTGAATTTCTGCAAACATGTGCCCATAATTCCAAAGACATTGTCCTGACAGCAAGTAGGGAAAAAGCATCCTTTCAATAATTACCACAGTTTCTCTCTTTTCTGTTTTCTTTGGACAGGCCTCCTGCAAGAAGCTCATTTCCAGCTGCATGTGATAATAAAAGGATTTTTCTTTCTTCTTATGTTAAATACAAGTAAATTGATTAAATAGGAAACAGCATCTGATTGCTAGGAAGTCAGCGATTCAGATGGTATGGCAATGGCACCTGGGGATGGGGAAGGGGGACACAACAGGGGTAGAAGCCAGGACAGCCTGGCTGTGCCAAGGACATTCGAGGGCTGATGGGACTGAGCTCTGGAGGAGAGAGACTTTGACATCACTTGGTCTAGCCTCACAGTTTATGGATCCAGGGAGGAAAGAGATGCCAGAAGTTGGCTGTGGACCCAAAGCTAGAACACAGGGATCCCTCCCTTCATCTTTCTCAACATCCACCCCTCATTTTCTCTCTCCACCACCACCCTTCTGGCTGCTTCCCCCACTGCCTCCCTTCTGTCTCCAAGTGCCCTTTTCAGCATGTATATTTTACTTCAATAAAAAGCTGTGGGGTTTAAGGGGTATTTTGGTTTTGTTGCTGTTTTTATAGAAACAGCATTGAGTAAATGGGAGGAAGATAGTTTTCAAAATGCAGGCAGGAAGATGAGAATTTGTTCTGAAGAATCTGAGGTAAGCCACGAGAATTAGGAAGGCTAATAAGTGAGAGGGATCTATTCAAAGAAAACTTCCAATAAGAGCTGGGCTTTAAGCTAGGCCTTAAAGAAAACAACTTTAGTGGGTGCAGTAGATAGGCAATGAATTGGAGCACAGTCCTCTAGGCATTGGCCTTATCCTCACAGGCAGCACCACTGACCTCAGGGAGGGATGGGGAGCTGGATAAAGTGTGTATGTGCCCACTCCCATTCCATTCCAGCAGTTCTTTCCCTCTGAGAGACTGAATACACAAAAGGACTGTGGCCAGACCATATATGACCATAGAACTCTGCAGTAACAAGCCTGGAAAGCCAGACCACTTCTGCAGCAATCATCCCAGAATCATCAGGTCTTGGTTAAAGTGTGCCACCTTCTTCCCAATCCACAACCACCTCTTCCCTCTTTTGCAATTCAGGACCAACCAGAGGAGGCCAAATATGCTCCCCAACAAATCATAATAAGATGCCTCTCTTCTAGTTAGCCAACCTCCAGTGTCCCAGGCAAACAACCTCCAATCATAGCACTTCGGAAGCCTTCCCTTTCTTTCACTTACCATAATGTTTTCCTAGTCCCTGCCTGTCTTTGATTCCCTCCCTGCCAAATGCAAGTGATGGTAGGTGCTTTTGCAAGCTCAGAATGAACAGCCTGTTTATTCTCACTTGGATGACCTTGGTTTACCTCCATTATCTCTAACAGCGAGTCTGGACACAAACTCAAAGTACTCATGAAAGTTGACACCCAAATCAAATGTAACAAAGGTAAACTTTCAATACCATTGATCAGTTTTATTTCTGTGTTTTTTTATAGGAATAGAACCACATATTCTATTCTGTGTATACTGATGTGTTTCTCAATATCATGTCTGTGAGATATATCCATGTTGTATGTAGCAATATTTTCATTTAAACTCATTGTTAAAAGACACTTGCTCCTTGGAAGAAAAGCTATGACATTACTTTGCTGACAAAGGTCCATATCATCAAAGCTATGGTTTTTCCAGTAGTCATGTATGGTTGTGAGATTTGGACTATAAAGAAGGAAGGCTGAGCATCGAAGAATTGATGCCTTTGAACTGTGGTGTTGCAGAAGATTCATGAGAGTCCCTTGGACTGCAAGGAGATCAAACCAGTCAATCCTAAAGGAAATCAACCCTGAATATTCATTGGAAGGACTGATGGTGAACCTGAAGCTCCAGTACTTTAGCCACCTGATACGAAGAACTGACTCATTAGAAAAGACCCTGATGCTGGGAAAGATTGAAGGCAGGAGGAGAAGGGAACAAGAGAGGACAAGATGGTTGGGTGGCATCACCGACTCAATGGATAGGAGTTTGAGCAAGCTCCGGGAGATGGTGAAGGACAGGGGAGCCTGGCAAGCAGCAGTCCATAGGGTCACAGAGTTGGACAAGACTGAGTGACTGAACAACAACAATATTCTGCTGTATGACTTTACCCCAACTTATATATGCATTCTACTATGGATAGGCCTTGTGGATTGGTTCCAGTTTGAGGCTATTATGAACAGTGCAGCTAGAAAAAGTCTTGCACATATCTTGGTAGACATGAGCTCTTGTTTCTGTCATGTATACACCTAAGGTAGAATTGCTGGGTCATAAGTTATACATGTGTTTAGCTTTAGTAGATACTGCTAATTTTCCAACAGGGTTTTACTAACTTACATTCCTCCTAAAGTTTAAGAGTTTTAATTGCTCTGTATTTCCATCAACATGTGTTTTTTTTTTTTTTTTTTTCAGCTGTGCTGGGTCTTTGTTCCTTCGCACAGGCTTTCTCCAGCTGTCACGAGCAGGGGCTCACTGGGGTTCGCAGGCTTACCTTGGTAGCTTCTCTTGTGGAACACAGGCTCTAGGCACACGGGCTTAGTTGCTCTGCGGCATGTGGGATCTTCCTGGACTAGGGGATGGAACCCATGTGCCCTGCATTGGTAGGTAGATTCTTAACCACTGGACTACCAGGGAGGTCCTCATCAACACTTGATCTTGTCAGACACTTTTTTTTTTTTTCAGACACTTTCATTTTAGCCTTTCTGGTAGGTGTCTGTAGATTTATACTTAATATTTTTCTTGTTCCCTAGAGGCTCTAAGTTTTACTGTTTTCCTGGATTTCATTGTTATAATTGTTAATAGTACATGACTAATCAAAACAACATTTTTCTCTCCCTCCACCCCACTCCTGCTCATGCTTTTAAGCCACTCACAATTAAATTGAAGACAGTAAGTGATAGAAGGGGGAACTGAAGGTAGGTTTTTTGCTTTATTACTATGTGTCTCCAAGGCCTATCCTCATACTCTGCACTCAGTGGGAGCAAAATAAATATTTGTTGTAAATACACAAAAAAAAAAAAAAGATATGAAAGCCTATTTGTCTCCACCATACTTTGTGAGTCACTCCTGAGCTCTGAAGGGTACAACTGACTTACTCAATTTAGGCCTCCGACCAGGCACACTGGAATCCTTAACAACATCTATTAAACCAAACTGGCCTCCAGAGGGCTTGTGCCTGCTGCCTCGCCTCATGCAGCCTCAGGCCACTGAACCTGGACACACATATGATTATATTCATATTGTCACAAATCTCTGAGACTATATTAAATTATATATTGAGTATTATTATACTACTATGGCAGATGGAAGTTCTTGGAACACCAGGAAGAGATGTGTGAAATCTCACCTGAAATGGGGCCCCAGGTTCTACAGAAACCTGATCAGCTGAGGGTCAGGGGCATGGAAAACATACAACTCAGACTCAGGGGCCAGTTTTCCCTTGCATTGTCCTCTCTGACCCTTCCTCCCTCTCGGTCTTGCAGATCAGCTGTAAATTGGGTCACAATTATATCCCCTTCATAGGGTAATTGCGAGGACTAAACAAGTTAATACATGTAAGGCACTTTGCCTAGCACCTGGCATGCAACAAGGTATGGGGTAAGTGGTAGCCCTTTTTATTTTTGCTGTTATTAACAGCAGCAGCAGCAGGAGTGAGGAATGCTGAGTGACCGACCATGCTTTGCACCAAATGTGAACTTCATGACCCTGGGATATAGGGAAAAGGGCAGAAAGGGGAGCACAAGGGAGCATGTCCTTTTCACCCATAATGAGTTATCACAGCATAGATTAGCCCAGGGATCCTGAACGCTACCATAGTGCACTGGTAGGAAGCAAGGGACCTTAAGGCCTGAAATGACTCCATCCAAAGGAGACTCCTATAAGATCAGGAGACATGCTGTGAAGTTAGAATCTGGCCAAGGATGAGAATTTCTGCCAGATGGAAGGGCTCTGTGAAAGCCTAAAGGAGATCCTTAATGCAGTGGAGCAAATTGCCTTTGGACACATCCATTGGTCCCCACCTCTCTGGGACAGGAGCAGTAGCCAAACAGCTTCAAGGAGCTTGTCAGTGAAGGAAACTCCTCAGGTTCTCTCCTCCTAAGACAGAGAACCAGTGCTGCTTATACTCTGAACTGGTTCAAAAGGGATGTCACCCACTGAGGCTAAAAGGACAAGTGGAGAATACCTTGGGAAAAAAGTGTTTTAAAAGAGGGCCTTGGCTACAAAATCCTCCTGTCCTAAGTCTTTCCCTTGACTTTCTGAACTCTTCACTTTCTGACTTACAAAAAGCACTTGTACAAAAAATGAGGGATCAGGCAGGGATGAACAAGAGTCAAAATTATTTTTAAAAAATATTTTTGACCTTACCTCATGGCATGTGGGGGCTTCCCTGGTGGCTCAATTGGTAAAGAATCCACCTGCAATGCAGGAGACCCAGGTTTGATCCCTGGGTGGGGAAGATCCCCTGAAGAAGGAAATGGCAACCCACTCCTGTACTCTTGCCTGGAAAATCCCAGGGACAGAGGAGCCTGATAGGTTACAGTTCATGGGGTTGCAAACAGTCAGACATGACTTGGTGACTAAACCACCACCATGACCACAGCATGTTCCCCAACTACAGTTTGAACTTGCTCCCTGCAATGGAAGCACGGAGTTTTAACTACTGGCCCCCCAGGGAAGTCCCAAGTCCATAATTACTGAAGCTGGGTAATGGACATCTCTGGGTCAGGAAGATCCTCTGGAGGAGGGCAGGGCAACCCACTCCAGTATTCTTGCCTGGGAGAATCCCATGGACAGAGGAGCCTGGCAGGCTACAGTCCATAGGGTCGCAAGAGTTGGACATGACTGAAGTGACAGTACATAGCACAATGGGCATATGGAGGGGAGGAGTAATTATTCTATTTTCTATACTTCTGTGTGTACTTAAAAGTTTTCCATAATAAAAAAGTTTCATAAAGGAGACTATGAATAACCCAAGGCCCGAAAAAGTAAAGGGCATACTGCTCTCTGACTAGAAATTCCCCTGAATCAACTAAATCTGAGCACGTCCAACCAAGGAAACAAGGTGAGAATGTGGTATTAGTCTGGGTCATCAAGCAAAGTTGGCAGGTGTCTCCCAGGGAAACAGAAGCAGTGGTGACTCTTGGGCTTTGAAGGAAATGCTTCAACAGGGGAGAGAAAAGATGGAGAGAGATTTATATGCAGATACCTATTGCTAAGTCTGCCCTAAGTGCTTAGATAAGGGCCCTCTGACCTCACCCCTGCTTTTATCCCAAGGTGAAGGTACTTTCCCATCTCCAAGTATAGGTGACTAGACCCCTGTCTGGGGGTAGAGGTCCTTCCTCACTCCCTTTACATCATCCAGGCCATGGTGACCTGCCTGGGTTTCCCTCCTACATGCAACCTTCTGCAACTGAAACCATATTTCAAACCCAGGACTCTTGAGATCTGATGCATCTCATCAATTACCCCAAGCCTTCTCCTTGCCAACAGCCAATCCCAATCCTGCCTGAAATTGGCATTTTAGTTACAACACCCAAAATAAGAATGCTGCACAATGCAGGCTAAGTCAGGGCTTCTGGGCAGCATAATTCGAAAAGTGCCAGGACAGTCCTTGAATATTTCCTACACACCTTATCCATAGATCTCTCCAAAACAGCTGGTCACTCTGTTTGAAACCCTACAATTTAAGAAGCATTCTTTGGGTTTACAAACTGCTTTCTGGAGATACTTTTTTCCAAAGCTATCTTGGGAGGGCAACACATTAAAACCAATACCTGTTCATGAATTGTTCACTGATCTAGGTACCTAGGAAGAAGGAGCCCAGAAGGCTGGTTAAGAGTAAAGGTGACACGGAGTGGTTGCAGACAGCTTCACTAAGGACCATTCCGGGCTTCAGGGTACAAGTGGTTCGGTCTGGAGAGAGGGCTAAAGATAAGTTCAGAGGTAGAGGTAGAAGCCATTAGGTTGCTGAAGTCCCTGAGGGCAGTGCAAAGAAAGACTGTAGTAGCCAAAGCAGGGGTGCAGGACTCTGCAGACTGACAGCTTGGGGGTAGGCCACAGTGACCCCCTAACTCTTATGTCTCCTTAGAGCTCTAGTCCCTGTCCCTTGCAGAGCCCAGAAATGAAGGTAGCTCCCTGAGGCTCCTGTGCCTGGCCCTTGTCCAGCAATGGCTGCCTGGAAAGCACTCACAAGGATATCCTTCAATCCATCTGGCTGCTGCGGGGGGGCACTCTAGCCCCCACCCTGCACAGATGCCCCAGTAGACATGTCTCCCTCCTCACTCCCCAACAATCCCCAGTGCATGGAGCAAAGTAAGGGACAAATATGAAAGGGGCATAGGCAGTAGGGGCTGGGTCTGCTTCTAAATGTGTGGCCAAGTGCTCCAGCCCCTCCACGTTTGAATAGTGACAAAACCAACATGCATGCAAACTTCAGTAAGTAAAATGCTAGGAACCATTCTAAGGTTTATATAGATAAACTCATTTAATGCTCACAATACTAGGACATGTGTATCTATATAGTTTTACTATTTATACCAATTATACAGGTGAGAAAACTGAGGCATAGACCGATTAACACCTTGCCCAAGAGCACAGAGTTAGTAAGAGACAGAACAGGGCCTAACGTACCCTACACTGCAGCGGTGCATACTTACCCACTGGGCACTCTGCCTCTCATGCCCTCATCTCTACCTGGCTTGGCAGGGAAAGGCAAGAGGAGCATTTAGCGGCCACTTGCTTTGGACCAGGCACTTGAAAAAGATCTGTATGGTCCAATGTCAGGAGAATTCAGTGAAGGATGAGACGCAATCCTCGCTGTCCACATGGGTAAGCAAGACCAGAGAAGTCTGATTATCTGCCAAGGCCACACAGCCCACAAAGAGGTGGAACTGAATTCTAAACCTTGGCCTGAGCTCTGTCCTGCAGGTTCTCCCTCTCCAACCCCCATAGGGAGCTGAAGAGAACAGAGACTAGGATGAGGAGGCTGGAGAGGGGCTCTTTAGGTGCTCCTCAGGTCTAGCACCTCATCAGGCTTCCCAGGGGTCCATGGGAATCTCTGGATCTCCTCCCATCCTTGTGTGGTAGGGAGGGGAACCAGAGAGACAGGGAACTAACTCCTTAAAGATGGGCCTCCCTGCTGCTCTTCAGGGGGCTATTGGGCCACTGGGGGCTAGAGCAATGTCTCCTACCCCATCTATTGGCTGCAGGAACCAAGCAGGATGGGGAAGGTTTCCGACCCACTGTGTTCCCCAGTGGCATTTCCTGATTCTTGCACTTGGGTAAAGAGGGATAAGGCCTAGATGGGAGCACCTTCTCCAAGGGTTAAGGGCGACAACCAGATGGCCAGCTGGGTGAGGACTGGAGCACCAGGAGCAGCCCAGGGCCCGGTAAGCCAAGGATGGTGAGGGAGCCACCAAGGGCATGAGATGGGACAGAAATACTGCCCCCAAGGACTAGGCCTGTGGCCCCCTACCTCCCTTCTGACCCAGCTTCTGCCAGCCCCGAAAAAAGGGTCAAGGATGGTGAGACTGCTCGGCTCTGTGACTCAGGTAGATGTACAACGGGAAAGAGAGAAGATGAACGGCAAGAAGGACCCAGGAGCTTCACTGGGGTAGGCGCCGCCGGTACAGTGAAGCCAGGAGCACTAGAAGTGCCCCGGCCATGGCCACCCCAAGCCACGGAGCCCAGGACATGGTCCTGACCACAGGCAATTCCTCCATATCTTCCTCTGTCTGGAACTTCGGGGTAATGTGTTTCCCGGGGCTGTTCCCCAGGATGGAGGTGCTGGGGTTCTCATGGATCCTAATGGTGTCTTCCGACACATACTCGTTCTCCTCGGGGGCATTGTCAGGCCCCATGGCCAGGGAGTTACTGTGGCTGATGGCGAGATCCGCGGAGCAGCCTGAGAACGGCTGGCTGTCCATTCTAGACACCAGCCTTCCAGGCTTGCTCAGCTCCAGCTCCGAGCCACAGCAGTCAGAGCTGCTGTCTGGCCGGAGCGATGTGCCTCCAGTGGCAGTGCCTGTGGGCACTGGTGATGCTGGAGTCTCCTGGGAAAGAAAAGAGGAACTAGAGGGACTGAGGATGGTAGGGGACAAGCCAGGGTGGGTAGCCCCACTCCCAGGACAGGCCAAAAACCGACACCCCAACCCCTCAGTAGCCAGCCCACAGTGCCAAAAGGCAATCTTCTCTTGGGGACTCAACTCACTGATGGTGCAGGAAGACAGTCGGGGAAGAGGGGACTAAGGCCCTGCAGGAGCATCAGTGGTGAGACTTCCTCCAGAGCTGAGACCTCTACTCACTGGCCTGCTTCTGAACTCACTTCTACCCCAGGGAGCCCTTGGTCATGTGTGGTCCACTCTTCTGCCTGGTCTTGATGGCCATGAAGCAGCCACAGGGTCAGAGGTTGGGCCATGGACTTGGTTCCTCCAGGCAGACAGCAGCAGTAGGGTTAGATAAGCAGGCTCAGAAGCAACTGTGGAGGCTACTAGGTCAAAGTAGATGGGCTGGGACTAGAGTTTGTAAAACCTTGGTCACGGTGGGGCAAGCCAGATATCCCAGCAGTGAAGAGCAAGGTGTTGAGGCAAACAGGAATGTTTCTTCATCTGCAAAATAACACTGCTGAGCTTAAAGGGGAGCTGTGAGCTCTAAACGGGTTAATGCACATGACCAGTGGAGGTGGTTCAGCAAGCCTGACCCTCCTGAAGCATCCACACTTGACAGCTCTAAAGATTATTATTATTCTAAAAAACAAAGTGTTAGGTCTGGATGAGATTAGGTCTCAGTTCTCCCTATTCCCTCAAAAAGCAGCCCTGGATCAGGCTGGAGTCAGAATGGAGACTGGAGAGGGGCCGGGGGGAGAGGCTTGGATCAGCGGTGGGAGGGGTAGGAACTCACCTTCACGAGCCTATTGCTGCTCCTGAGGGTGAGCCTTGTGTCGGCAGGCACCTTACTGGCCACTGTGCTTGCAGGCATCCTGTGGTCAGGCATCCCACAAGTAGGCACTTTGGGTGGCACCATGCCAGAACGCACTGAGTTGATGGGCAACCTGGATGGTGCTGGACTGGTGGGCACTGCACCAGGGGGCTTCAAGCTTGTGGGCAACTTGGAAGGCACTGAGCTGCCAAATGCTGAATTGGTGGGCACCTTGGAGGGCACTGTGCTGGCAGTCATAGGGTTGTTGGGCACCCCTGCCCCAGTGGAGCAGATGGTACCTTCAGCCTGGTCACCAGCACCTCCTGTAGAGGTCAAGCCAGTGGAGGAGGAGGAGGTGCCAACAGATGAAGCTGACACTGGGGGTCCAGGCAAGCGGCTTGCCCTGGGGGTAGAACGGGCCAAGGGCTGGAAGGAGACAGTCGGAGACACAGGCCCATGGAGTGACGTGGAACTGGAGACCACACCTGCAGTTGGTGAAAGAAAATGAGAAACACAAACCCACAGGAATGTTATCCTTGGATCACAGGGATAGAGAAGGGTCTCTCTGTCCCAACTCACACCATCCCTACCGCAAACAACCTCCCACCCATGGAGGAGTCTCCACTCCCTTTAGTCACTGATCCTAGGGCTGAAGGCCTAATGGTTGCAGATAAATCCTTGGTCCTGTCCCTCCTCAGTCCCTGACCTGTTGTCTCACAAGAGCAAAATGATCCCTCCCTCTAACAGGGTCTAGAAGCCTGAAAATCATTATTAGTTTTCCTCCCTGCATTTTTTTCTCCTGCCTGGGACACCCTCTTTTCTTTCGTCTGCCTCTTTCAACCTCTGCTTAGACTAGCAGAATCCTGGATGTTTCTCCCACTGCCATCTTTCTTCTTAGCAGGAACAATCAGAGGCCAGGGCAAGGGGCAGCAGGATGGCTCAAGCAGAGGAGCTCACACCAGTCATATGGCACCAGAGGCCCAGTGACCACCCCCCTTCTAGGAGGCCTAAGGACTTGGGGGTGCAGGGACAAAACCACCCCTGGGAGAAGAGCCTGAACTGGGGAAAGCAGGAGGGAGTAGGTGGTGATCGTCCATAAAGGCAGTTATATAAGGATTTGCCACGGAACTCTGAAAACACACATGCCAGGCCCTACATCTGACAAAGGTCAGGAGTGATTCTGATGTCCACCCCATTCCTACCCCAAATCTACCACCATAACATCTCATGGGACCTGTGTCCATACTTATACTGAAATCAAAGTGCCCATTGTCTCCTTGGTCCACAGTAGTATTTTCTGAAAAGGTGTTCCACAGCAGGCTGGCACTGCCAAGTGCAAAAGGATGCTTGAGATAGAGTGACAAGAGCACGGAACACTAAGGATGGCTTCTCTGAACCTTTAACTGCTTATGTGCCTTGTGGCTGTTCCATGGGCACTGGGGGCTGGCTGGGCACCAATGTTATGTGGAACTCAGTTGAGGAAATATGCCAGCCTGAAAGATCAGAGTNTTCCTCTGCTGGGCCAAAGGACAATTACCGAGTGCCCACTCTGTTCCAGGTACAGACTTAAAGTTTTATATCATAGGGCCCATTAAATATTCTCAAAATAACCACATAGAAGTTTATTTTTCCTGTTTTAAAGAGAGATTTAAAGACCTGGGGAAATGTTTGGCAATTTTTAAACATATGCCAACCCTATTACCCAGCAACCTCTCCTGGTTGACCTATGAGTCCACCTAGAAACACGCACTATACTGTTCATGGTGGCTTTATTCACAATAGGCAAACTCTGAAAGCAACCCAAATGCCCATCGACAGAATGGAGAGACAAACTTGGTGTATAGTTGTAGTGAAAAGTAACAGAGGACAAGAACTATCGATACAGACAACAGGATGAATCCTCCCAGGATGAATGGGCACTACAGCTAACCAAACTAAGTACAAAAAGAACATGCTGTCTGTTCCTAGTCACAAGATAAAATAAGGTTCAAAAACATGCAAAACTCATCTGTATAAACAATTCATACCACTGGTTACCTCTGGGGAATGCTGAAGGGTTGCATACAAGAGAGCCTTCTGGAGTGATGGAACTGTTCAATATCTTGATGTGCTGGTGAGTACCTGGCCTTGCACGTATGCAAAAATGCATCAGCTGCACACTTAAGGTCATTACATTTTATACTGTGACTTTAAAAAGAAGGACAACTGAGGGCTAAGAGGTTTGGCTGAAATCACTTGCAAATGCCTGAGCACATACCTGTCTCCAAAATCAGTGCTCCAAAACTGAATTGTAGAAAGATAACTGAACACCTTTCAGATAAGATTTTATTACTTTATGTAGTAACTCTGGATATTTCACAGCATACAGCATTTACAAAATATTAATATCACAGCTGAACTGTGATAAAGCCAGCTCTGCCTTGTTTAGCCAAGACAGGACCAGTGTTGATTGAGAATTTACTCCCGCCTGCTACCCGCGCCCCCCCAAATTCAGTTACCTTGTATCTAATTCTCACAAGAAAACTATTGGGAATATGGTGACTGAGTTCCAAATGCAGTTGTCACCCTCTGTCTGCTGGACCTTGCAGGGCATTAAAAAATATAGCTTTTTCAAAAACATTATGAGATATTGCCTCAATCCATTTGGGTCTATCTAACAAAAATACCATAGGCTGGGTGGCTTATACAACAAACATTTATTACTGGAGGCTGGGAAGTCCAAGATCAAGGTCCAACAGATTAGGTATCTGATAAGGGCTGTCTGTGATTCCTGGGGTCGAAAAGAGTCGGACACGACTGAGCGACTGAACTGAACTGAAGGGTTGTCTTCCTGGATCGCAGATGCAGTCTTCTTACTGTGTCCTCAGACAGCAGAAGGAGCAAGGCAGCTATCTGGGACCTGTTAAAAGAGCACTAATTATATTCATGAGAGCTTCACCCTTATGACCTAATCACCTCCCAAAGACACTACCTCCAAATATCATCACACTGGGGATTAGTTTCCGATATATGAATGGGAGGAGGAGTAGACATAAGCATTCAGTCTATAGAAATATCAACCAATAGCATGGATATTTCAGAACAAACAAAATGGCATATCAGCAAGGATATGGAGAAACTGGAACCCCTATACATCACTGGTGGGAATGTGAGATGGTACAGCTGCTAAGAAAAATAGTATGGAAGTTCCTCAAAAAAGTAAACAGAATTACAATATGATCCAGGAATTCCACTTATAGATATACACCCAAAGTAAAAGCAGAGACTCAAACAGTACATCTATGTTCGTAGCAGCCTTATTCACAACAGCCAAAAGAAGCAACCCAAGTGTCTATTGATGGGTGAATGGATAAAATAAAATACAGTACATACATACAATGGAATATTATTCAGCCTTAAGGAAAAAAATTCTAACACATGCTATAAAAGGTTGAACTTTGAAGGCATTAGGCTAAGTGAAATAAGCCAGTCACAAAAGGACAACTGTATGAGTCCACTTACAGAATGTATCTGCTGCTGCTGCTAAGTCGCTTCAGTCGTGTCTGACTTGTGCGACCCCATAGATGGCAGCCCAACAGGCTCCCCCATCTGTGGGATTCTCCAGGCAAGAACACTGGAGTGGGTTGCCATTTCCTTCTCCAATGCATGAAAGTGAAAAGTGAAAGTGAAGTCGCTCAGTCGTGTCCGACTCTTCGCAAACCAATAGACTGCAGCCTACCAACTCCTCCGTCCATGGGATTTTTCCAGGCAAGAGTACTGGAGTGGGGTGCTATCGCCTTCTCCGACAGGAGGTATATAGAATAGTCAAATTCATAGAATAGAAAGTAGAGTGGTGGTTGCCAGGGTCTTGAAGCATTGTAGAATGGAGAGTTAGTGTCTAATGGGTAGAGAGTTTCAGCTGGGGAAGAAGAAAAAGTTCTGGAAATGGATGGTGGAATGCACAAAATGTAAATGTACTTAATACTACAGAACTTTATAATTAAAAATGGTTAAAATGGTAAATTTTACATTACATATATTTTGTCACACACACACAAAAATCCAGATCTAGGTGGCTTCCTGCCACATTTGTCAGAGAACCAAAAGGTCACAACATCACATCTATGGTATTTTTACTAAAACTTATAATCTGAAGTGAATTATGAGGAAATGGTAAACAACCCAAAATAACATTCAACAGCTCTCCAATACAGTATAGTAGCCAGTTGCCACTATTAAATAAAATTAATGGTGGCTCAGCTGGTAAAGAATCTGCCTGCAATGCAGGAGACCCCAGTTCAATCCCTCCCTGGGTTGGGAAGATTCCCTGGAGAAGGGAACAAATACCCACTCCAGTATTCTGGCCTGGAGAATTCCATGGACTGTATAGTCCATTGGGTCACAGAGTGTGACAAAATGGAGTGACTTTCACACACACACACACACAAATTTTATTTTTATTTTTTTCTGTCTCAGGTGTACATGAGTTCCCAATCTTGAACCCCACCACCCCCACCACCCATATCAACTCTCTGGATCATCCCCATGCACCAATCCCAAGCACCCTGTATCCTATATCGAACATAGACTGGCGATCCGTTTCTTACATGATAGTATATATGTTTCAGTGCCATTCTCCCAAANATAGCAAAATAAATACAGTATTGTAAAGCAAAACAAACTAAAAAATAAAAATTTAAACTTAAAAAAAATGATTATACTATCCAAAGCAATCTACAGATTCAATGCAATCCCTATCAAATTACCACACAGAACTAGAACAAAAAATTTCACAATTTTTTTAAAATTTAAATTTATTTATTTTAATTAGAGGCTACTTACAATATTGTATTGGTTTTGCCATACATCAACATGAATTCTCCACGGGTGTACACATGTTCCCAGTTTTGAAACCCCCTCCCACCTTCCATATGGAAACAGAAAAGACCCCAAATGGCCAAAGCAATTGTGAGAAAGAAAAACAGAGCTGGAAGAATCAACCTCCTTGACTTCAAATTATACTACAAAGCTACAGTCATCAAGACAGTATAGTATTGGTACAAAAACAGAAATATAGACCAATGAAAGCCCAGATAAACCCATACACTTAATGGGTACTTTATCTTTCATAAGGGAGGCAAGAATATATAATAGAGAAAAGACAGCCTCTTCAATAAATGGTGCTGAGAAAACTGGACAGCCACATGCAAAAGAATGAAATTAGAACACTTCTTAACACCATACACTAAAATAAACTCAAAATGGATTAAAGACTTAAATGTAAGGCCAGAAACTGTAAAGCTCTTAGAGGAAGATATAGGCAGTAAACTCTTTAACATAAATTGTAGCAAGATTCCCTCTGATCTACCCCTCCAGATTAATGGAAATGAAAAATAAAAAAAATGAGACCTAATAAAACTTAAACGCTTTTGCATAACAAAGGAAACTATAAACAAAATGAAAAGACAACCCTAAGAATAGGAGAAAATAATTGCAATTGAAGAAACTGACAAAAGGTTAATCTCCAAAATATATAAGCAGCTCATGTAGCTCAATATCAGAAAAACAAACAATCCAATAAAAAATAATGGGCAGAAGACCTAAACAGAAATTTCTCCAGAGAAGACCTACAGATGGCCAATAAACACATGGAAAGATGTTCAACATCATTCATTATTAGAAAAATGCAAANTGAAAAATAAAAAAAATGAGACCTAATAAAACTTAAACGCTTTTGCATAACAAAGGAAACTATAAACAATATGAAAAGACAACCCTAAGAATAGGAGAAAATAATTGCAATTGAAGAAACTGACAAAAGGTTAATCTCTAAAATATATAAGCAGCTCATATAGCTCAATATCAGAAAAACAAACAATCCAATAAAAAATAATGGGCAGAAGACCTAAACAGAAATTTCTCCAGAGAAGACCTACAGATGGCCAATAAACACATGGGAAGATGTTCAACATCATTCATTATTAGAGAAATGCAAATTGAAACTGTAATGAAATATCACCTCACACCTGTCAGAATGGACAACATCAAAACTCTACAAACAACAAACGCTGGAGAGGATATGGAGAAAAGGGAACGCTCCTGCACCATTGGTGGGAATGTAAACTGATACAGCCATTATAGAAAACAATATGGGAATTCCTTTAAAAACTAAGAATACATCTACCACCAGTTCAGTTCAGTCACTCAGTCGTGTCCGACTCTGTGACCCCATGAACCGCAGCACTCCAGGCCTCCCAGCATCTACCATATGACCCAGCAATCCCATTACTGAGCATATACTCTGAGAAAACCACAGTTCTAAAAGACAAATGCACCCCAGTGCCCACTGCAGCAATATTTACAATAGCCAGGACATGGAAGCAACCTAGATGTCCATTGACAGATGAATGGGTAAAGAAGTTGTGATACATTTATACAACAGAGTATTATTCAGCCATTTAAAAATGAACAAATTTGAGTCAGTTGTAGTGAAGTAGATGAATCTAGAACTCTTATACAGAGTGAAGTGAGTCAGAAAGAGAAAAACAAGCATATCTTAATGTATGTATATGGAATCTAGAAAAATGGTACAAATGAACCTAGTANCTGATAATAAGTGATGTTGAGCATCTTTTCATGTGTTTGTTAGCCATCCATATGTCTTCTTTGGAGAAATGTATATTTAGTTCTTTGGCCCATCTTTTGATTGGGTCGTTTATTTTTCTGGAATTGAGCTGCGTAAGTTGCTTGTATATTTTTGAGATTAGTTGTTTGTCAGTTACTTCATTTGCTATTATTTTCTCCCATTCAGAAGGCTGTCTTTTCACCTTGCTTAGAGTTTCCTTTGTTGTGCAGAAGCTTTTAATTTTAATTAGATCCCATTTATTTTTGCTTTTATTTCCAGTATTCTGGGAGGTGGATCATAGAGGATCCTGCTGTGATTTATATCGGAGAGTGTTTTGCCCATGTTCTCCTCTAGGAATTTTATAGTTTCTGTTCTTACGTTTAGGTCTTTAATCCATTTCGAGTTTATTTTTGTGTACATACACACATTTTAATCAAAATTAAATAAAATGTAAAATTCAGTTCCTCAACCCTAACAGCCACATTTCAAATGCTATTTTCACATGGCTAATGGCTATCATATTGGACAGCACAGATAGAGTATTTCTATCATCACAGAGAGTTCTATTAGTTTTTTTTGTGTGTGTGTATTGGACAGCACTCATCTACAGAACAACTTTCCAAAGATGTGAAGGCCATGAAAGACACGGAAAGACTGAGGAACTGCTCCAGATCAAAGGAGAATTAAGAAACTCAACAGCCAAAAGTAATGTGGGATTCTTGGTCGGACCCTGAAACTGAAAAAGGACATCAGTGGGACAAATGGACTCTTGTGGAGGCCTTTAGATTAATTTTCTATTACAGTTAATTTTATGGTCTTGGTCATTGTACTGTGTAGTTACATAAGATGTGAACATTTGTATTATTTTTGCAACTGTTCCTAAGTCTGAAATTATTTCAAAATGAAAATTTTAAGTGAAATAAAAGTTTAAAATCATCTATTTATATTTTACTGTTGATTGCATCCCACTCTATTTCACGAATTTATTGATCATTTTCCATTTATTAGAGGAAGGGCAAGTCCAGAGAGCATCCTTGGAGGCCCCTTCCCCGGTAAAAGTGACCCAGGTCTCCAAACCAGTGCTCCAAGGAGGGCTGTGGCTCACATGTAGTAAGTCAACAACCACCTAGCTCATGTTTCCCACCAGAGAGCAGAGTCAAACCCAAAGATAGTCCCAGAGTGCCCCAAAAAGGGACATTTTTTATGTCTAAGTCCCTTCAGGGGACTCTCCAAACTGAAAAACAAAATACAACCTTTGCCTTTAAATTTTCATTTCAAATAAGTTTTTAAACTGCATTTCTTTAAACTATTTTTTCATATTGTCAATGTACTATAAAAAAATTAATATATGCTTACATATTTAGTATGGAGAAAAACAGAAATATTTGATGAAGAAAATAAAAATTCATATTCATAATGCCACCACCCAGAGAAAAACTGGTGACACAGGTGTCTTTTCTTCTAGTATTTTCTCTTCTACAATATGAGACCTCTGAGCCTTCAGTTGTGGAATCACTCTTCCCTCACCTAGCTGCATAGGAAGGACATAAAAGGGTCTAGTATGAATCCACCTTACCTCTCAAGGGTCTCAGGAGAAGGCAGGGGCTTGGTTTGTGTCAGCTCGTGGGTCAGTTCCCTGCTGCAGCCAAGCTCCTCTGGGGCTATCCAGCCCCCTATGGTCAGTATGGCCTCATCAGGCTCAGGAGATCATGTTGCTCATCCACCATCTGCCACTCAGGGGCTGCCATCCTACCCTTCCTTTCTGAGAACTACTGACGTAAGTTGTTTGGCAACAGACATTTACTTGGAGTTGCAGCAAAAACAAGAAAATGAGTGCATGGGTAGGACATGCCTTTGAAGTTACAAATTGGAGTTCCTAAAATTCATACACATCTCTCAGTGCAGAAGACACTCCCCGGCCCTCCCTGGAGACACATCCCTTCAAGACCCCAACTTCCTGCCACTATTTTTTTTTAATCAATTTATTATTATTTTTTGGTTGCTTCAGGTCTTAATTGGCATGCAGGATCTTCTTTGCAGTGTGCAGAATCTTCTGTTGTGCTGAGGGCTCTGTAGTTGGGGCATTCAGGCTTAGTTGCCTCATAACACGTGAGATCTTAGTTCCCTAATCAGGAATCAAAGCCACATTCCCTGCACTGGAAGGTGGATTCTCAACTACTGAACCAGCAGGGAAGTCCACTTGTCACACTTCTTGGTGTCCAACTTGCATCCAGCCCCTCTTGCCATCTGCTTTCCTAGGGCCTTTCCCCCAGAAATCTGGAACTCAGTGAAGAAAACAGAAATCACTCAGAATGGGAGACTTCGTGCACAACGAAAGATCCTGCATGACACAACTAAGATCTGACACAGCCAAATAAATAAATTTTTAATAGAACTGCTTTATATATATTTTAAAAATTGCTGTGAATATTCACATGTAAGTCTTTTTGTGGAGTTATGCACTCATTTAAAAATTGATGGACAGGTAGTTCAGTGGTTAAAATTTCCTAGTGGTCCAATGGTTAAGAATCTACCTGCCAATGCAGGGGACATGGGTTAGATCCTTGGTCCAGGAAGATTCCACATGCTGCAAGGCAACTAAGCCTGTGAGCCACAACTACTGAGCCCTTGCACCCTAGAGCTCTGCAAAGAGAAGCCACAAGCAGCAGCCAGTGCATCATAATTACAGAAAGCCCAGGAACAGCAATGAAGACTCAGCGCAGTCGAAAACAAATAACAAAAGTAAATAATTTTTTTAAATTGCTGGACAATAGGGTAAGGTATGTTTAACTTTACTGGAAGTTTACAATCAATTCTCCAAAGTGGGTGCATCACTTTACACTACCACCAGCAAGTGTATCAGTGGTTCCAGGTGCTCCAGGTTGCTTCTTCACCAACACTTGACATGCTCAATTTTTTCACAGTAAGGAATTTCATGCAAGGAATTGGTGCAAAATAAGTGAAGGGGACCGGAGGAGCAGGAGTCAGAAGGCTGCCACTGGAGTAACTGGGTTCGAGAGCACATCACCATAACCACAGTCGGAAGCAAGAAGGCCACGGATGCCACCTCCAGTTCCGCATAGCTCTGTCTCAACATCTGGTTGAGTCTGGCAACTGAGACTGGCTCAAAACCCTCACCTCTCCATCTCCTGCAATGAGTATAAGTCTCAGCAAGAAAATGGCCTCTGCCCCTCAACCCCAAACTCTGGTGGGGCATCTAACTGTCAGATCTTAGTATTTTTAATTCTAGCTGCAAAAGAATCTGGGAAATGTAGTTTCTTACTTTGTAGCCTCTGCTCAATGTAGGAAAGCATTCTGTAAGGAGACAGAGGAAGCCAGTTTTATCAGTTAACTTTTGCTGATTAAAAAACTACCCCAAAATGTTAGAGCAAAACAGCAACTATTTATTTAGCTCACATTTCTGTGGGTTGGTGCTTTGAGGTCGGGCTAAGCTAGGTAGTTCTTACCTGAGCTCATTCATGACTTTGCAGTCAGTTGCCAGTCTGTTGGGAACTGACTGGTTTGGATGTGTTGTGCTGAAATGGATCATCTCAGCTCCACATGGTATCTCATCCTCCAGCAGGCTAGCTTAGGCTTGTTTTTTATGGTGGTTGGGCAGGTTTCCAAGAGAGAGAAAAATGCTCTTTAGGCCTAGGCTCCAAATGGCGTATCACTTCAGCCACATTCTATTGATCAAAACAAGTTACAAGATTAGCCCAAATTCAAGGGTAGTGAAATAGACTCCACCTCTTCCAGAAGGTGATGTAAAGCCACATTGCAAGAGTGGGAATAACGGTGGGTTGAAAAGTTAGGGTAATCTACCACACTAGTGCACACCCTGCCAATTCTCCCACTTCCGGAACTAGCTAGCAAATCTCAAGTACCTGTATTCTCTTTTGTGCAAAGCAACAAGATTCCCTGTATTATCTTTTTCTGTCCCTTTATTGTATCATGTTTCTTACGTTCTTTAACCTTATTTTCTAAATCTTCTAATTGATTTTTAATTTCAGGAATAACAATTTATTGAGAACTCATTATCTGTTCTTCCTGGTGTTGCTTTATGGATGTGATCTCTTCCTGAATCTCATTACTGAGAAGAAAAATTAAAACATGTTCTTTTAAAAAAAAAAAGATTTCATGTTCCTACATGTTTTTTCTCTGAAGCTATTTGCAAAAAAACTAAATAAAGTTTCTTTTTTATACTGGAGGCTTTCCCCAAATGTCTGGTGAACTTTGCTCATATTAAAATGAACCACCACTTCCCTGGTAGTTTAGTGGTTAAGAATCTGCCTTGCAGTACAAGAGTTGTGACTTTAATCCCTGGTCAGGGAACTAAGATCCCACATGCCATAGGGTAAGTAAGCCCCAGTGCCACAACTAAGACCCAGCACAGCCAAATAAACAAATATTTTTAAGAAAAAAGTGAGTCTAGAAAAAGCATCAGGGAAGTTCTCTGCACATCCACGGGTTGGCTTGCTTTTGAAGGAGCCAGAGAGGGACTGGCCTGCGGAAGAGTCACACAGGCCAGCAGAACAGGAGGGTCTTACACATGGGGCTGCTCATCTTTAAAACATGAGCACTTAACTTGGTGTGGGCCAGTGATTCCTTGAGCTGTCTGGTAACATTCATAGGCTAGAAAAATGTTTTTAAAGGCATTTAAAGATATATAGGGTTACAAAAAATAAATAAATAAATAAAACTCACTACTGAAATACATTAAAGAGTTAAACAATTGTTTCAGTAAATAAAATATGTAAGCAGTGTCATGCATAGATGATAATCTCTGGTATCTGCATCAACTTTATCGTAATACCAAAATACTCATAATTTGTTTTGGTGACCCAGTCTTAGATCCTGCTAATAGCATTCATTTTTAGCCAACATTTCAAATGGAAGGAAATTACAAAAAGCACACTTCTGGGGAGGAGTGATAGATATGTTCATTATCATGTTTGTGGTGATTGTTTCATGGGTATATATATGTCAAATCTCATCAATCGCACACTTTTAATATCTGTAGTGTTGGGGAAGTGCCTTTATCACCAACACAGAGAGAGAAAACACTGAAAATGCAATCAGTTGAAAACATGCAGGTATTTCACAAGACACTACAAAGTCTGGGCAGCATTTCACACATTTTATATAACATAGAAAAAAGAACAATGAAAACTTAATTATAGCTAGTAATTACTGAAAAAGATGCATTTCTTCCTCATCTGAATTGCAGAATCCCATGAATTCTATCCATGGATCCACTGAGGGTCCTGGGCTTCCAGATCCCATAACTGTCCCAATAATGCCCTGACAATAACAATTTTTTCCAGATTCAGGGTCCAACTTGTGATCACCCATTGCCTTGAGTTGTCATGTTTCTTTTTTCTCCTTTTAGATGAAACAGTTCCTCAGCCTTTAATTGCCTTGATATTTTTGAAAACTGTATGTCAGAATTTTCCTCTTCTTGAGTTTGTCTGGTTTTATCCTCCTAATCAGATTCAGGATAAGTCCTTCCTGCACATCAGGAGGCACTGGATGTCCATTTGTCCCACTACTAAGGCTATTCACTTCAATCACTTGATAAAGGGGGTGTCCTCCAGTTTCTCCGCCATAGATTTACTATTTCCTCATTTGTAACTTTCATGCATTCAAGAAGGAAATGGCAACCCACTCCAGTGTTCTTGCCTGGAGAATCCCAGGGATGGCAGAGCCTGGTGAGCTGCCGTCTATGGGGTCGCACAGAGTCGGACACGACCGAAGCAACTTAGCAGCAGCAGCAGCATTTGTAACTAATAAGTAATTCACAGAAAGGCTACATAAAAATCCTGTTGCTCATCAATCTTTCACCAACCAGTTTTATAATAGCATCTCAGCATAGTTTATACATCTTCTTTGTACAGACAAATGTATTTCTAATTATATTGGATCTAAGCATTTTATAACTTTTGTCTTTATCCTGAGTGAGATCTTGTCTTTCATTACATTTACTAACTCAATATTCATGGACATAGGAAAGTTATTTTTACTGATCATTTTTGTTATCCACCACCTATCTTAGGACCTTTCTGGATCAGAGAGGGCTCCTCTTGCCCGTGATTTACTTTGTTTTCATTACATGGATATTACAGGGCCATATGCGCCAGAGACCTGTCAAAGGGTTTTAATGCCCTTTTGCTTCTGATTAAATATCAATCGCAAATTATGTCCAGATAGTAAATGCTCTGCTCCCAGCTCTAGCTGAAGGTGGAGTCTCTACTGATCCAAAGACATTTTTGGCCCTCAAGCTGATGTGGCTTGTATAACTAGGGTGGACAAAGCCATCTCCAGGTGACTTTCAGAAAGAGGAGGATTTCTGCCCACCTTTTTACTCATTTTTCCTAGGGGCAGAAATTATAGACCTGTAGTAACAGTCGATCATAACTCTGACCTCTTTCAAAACACTGAGGAGAAAAATTCCTGTTCATTAATCGAAATGTGAAAGCAAGCCTGTATCACTTCTGAACACAGGGGACCTTCCAGCAGGAAACGTGCAGATGTTGCATGATGTTCCTTTGCTGTAACAAGCAGCTTATCATCTGTGAAAAGGACCTTTGATCCTGGGCACTACCAACCTTGAGAGATATCAGACACAGTCTATTGTTTCTCTCTGCTCCCCAGGAGAAAGAAAAAGTTGTTACATGGTGATGCTGCAGAATTTCTGGCCCCAGGAGACTTCTGTAAACTTACTTTCATTCATTCATTCTAAATTGGGTGGCTGCTATGTCCCAGGTGTAAGTATAACGCAGAAAACAAGAGACACAATATAAACCCTCTTGGAGGCTATAACATGGTGGGGAAAAAAAACATTAAACTATAAAACACACAAATAAAACATGCAATTGTAGAGGAGTGAACAAAGCTAGTAAAAATTAATACAGGGACTTCCTTGGTGGTCCAGCGATTAAGACCCCATGCTTCCCACTGCTAGGGGCAACAGTTTGATCCTCAGTCAGGGAAATAAGATTCTGAAAGGCTTATGATGCAAACCAAGAAGAAAAAAATTAGTACAGCTACACCTGCCCCTTCAGGGGAATATATAACACATGATTCATCTCTCAAAGATATACCTTTCTATGATCCTCTTCAGCTTACCTCCATTAGTGACAAAGGAAGTCTTCCCTGAGAATTTAATCACATCCCATAAGAGTTTGGGATTTCAAAAGAGAATTCAAAATGTGCTTTGAGCTGCTGAAGATGGAGCCCCGGAACAGTCTTTCTCTTTCTCATTTTTAGGTGGGCACAGCTATGCTTTTAAAGTTAGGTGTGGAACCAAGTTGGATGGGGATGGAGACCTAAACTGTTTAATATGAACAGGGAAGAAGGAATGAAAAATGAGGTGCTGGAGACCAGAGGGTATACAAGGGAACACAGAGAGTTATTGCTTAATGGGATAGAATTCCTACTTTGAATGATGAAAACCTTCTAAAAATAAATATAATAGGGACTTTTCTGGTGATCCAGTGATTAAGACTCTGTGCTTCCACTGCAGGGGTCATGGGTTCAATCCCTGGTCAGGGAACTAAGATCCTACATGTGTAGCTTGGCCAAAAAAAAAAAAAGATACAATCATATGAGTGTATTTAATGCCACTAAATTGGACACTTAGAAATGGTTAAGGGCTTCCAGTTCAAGATGGCGAAGTAGAAGGACATGTGCTCATCTCCTTCTGCGAGAGGACCAAAACTGCAGCTAGTTACAGAACCACCATCAAGAGGATGCTGAAACCCACCAAAAAAGGATACACTATGTCCAAGGGCAAAGAAGCAGCTCAAACAAGATAGTAGGGAGTGCCCAACATGACAAAATAAAATCCTATACCAGCTGGGTGGATGACTCACAATCTGGAGAAGTGTGCTAGCAAAGAACATCAGCTCCCACTGATGTGAGCCTCATGTCAGGCTTCCCAGCCTGGGGATCATGCAAAGGGACTGGGAATCCCCAGGGAATCTGACTTTGAAAGCCAGTGGGACTTGATTACAGAACTTTCAAAGAACTGGGGAAAACAAGAGACTCCACTCTTGGAGGACACAAACAAAATCTTGTGTGTGCCAAGACCCAGGGGAACAGGGGAGTGACCTCACCCAAGACAGAACCAGACCTACCTGCTAGTGCTGGAGTGTCCCTTATGGAGATTTGGGTCAGCAGTGTCTTGCCATGGGGACGGAGGCACTGGCAACAGCAGTTCTAGAAGGGGCCCCTTGGTGTCAGTCCTCCAGGAGGTCACCATTAACCCTACCATAGAGCCCAAGGCTGGGCCCCTCAGGCCAAAGAATTAACAGGGAGGGAGCACAACAGCACCAATCAGCAGATAACTGGATTGAAGTTTTACTGAGAAGCAGTAGTTAGAACTGGACATGTAGCAACAAACCAGTTCCAAATTGGGAAAGGAGTATGTCAAGGATGTATACTGTCACCCTGCTTATTAAACTTATATGTAGAATATATCATGCGAAATGCCAGGCTAGATGAAACACAACCTAGAATCAAGATTGCCAGGAGAAATGTCAATAAGCTCAGATACACAGATGACACTACCCTTCTGGCAAAAAGTGAAGAACTCAAGAGCCTCTTGATGAAAGTGAAAGAGGACAGTGAAAAAATTGGCTTAAAACTCACCATTCAAAAAACTAAAATCATGGCATCCAATCCCATCACTTCATGGTAAACAGATGGGGAAACAATGAAACCAGTGAGAGGCTTGATTTTGGGGGGCTCGAAATTCAATGCAGATGGTGACTGCAGCCATGAAATTAAAAGACACTTGCTCCTTGGAAGGAAAGCTATGACAAACTCAGCATATTAAAAAGCACAGACATTACTTTGTCAACAAAGGTCCATCTAGTCAAAGCTATGGTTTTTCCAATAGTCATGTATGAATGTGAGAGTCTGACTATAAAGAAAGCTGAGTGCTGAAGAATTGACGCTTTTGAACTGTGGTGTTGGAGAAGACTCTTGAGAGTCCCTTAGACTGCAAGGAGATCAAACTAGTCAATCCTAAAGGAAATCAACCCTGAATAGTCATTGGAAGAACTGATGCTGAAGCTGAAACTCCAATACTTTGGCCATCTGATGTGAAGAACTGACTCACTGGAAAAGACTGATACTGGGAAAGAATGAAGGCAAGAGGAGAAGGGGACCAACAGAGGATGAGATGGTTGGATGGCATCACCAACTCGATGGATATGAGTTTGAGAAAGCTTCGGAAGTTGGTGATGGACAGGGAAGTCTGGCATGCTGCAGTTCACGGTGTCACAAAGAGTCGGATATGACTGAGCGACTGAACTGACTGAACTGAGCACAGCCCTGCCCACCAGAGTAAGACCCAGTTTTTCCACCATCAGTCCCTCCCATCAGCAAGCTTATACAAGTCTCTTAGCCTCATCCAACAGAGGGCAGACAGAAGAAGCAAGAAGAACCACAATCCTGCAGCAGCTAGAAACAAAATCACATTATAGAAAGTTAATCAGGATGAAAAAGCAAACGGTTTTGCCCCAAATCTCTGAAGGGACGAGATAAAACCCCAGAAAAACAACCAAATGAAGTGGAGACAGGCAGCCTTCCAGAAAAAGAATTTGGAATAATGATAGTGAAGATGATCCAGGATCTCAGAAAAAGAATGGAGGCAAAGATTGAGAAATGCAAGAAATGTTTACCAAAGACCTGGAAGAACTAAAGAACAAACAGAGATAAACAATACACTAGAAGGAATCAATAGCAGAATAACTGATGCAGAAGAACGGATAAATGACCTGGAGAACAGAATGGTGGAAATCACTGCTGCAGAACAGAATACAGAAAAAAGAATGAAAAAAAAAATGAAGACAGCCTAAAAAACCTCTGTGACAACATGAAATGCACCAACATTCTCATTATAGGGGTCCCAGAAGAAGAGAGAAAAGACTCCAGAAAATATTTGAAGAGATAATAGCTGAAAGGGCAAGGAAAATATGGGAAAGGAAATAGTCAACCAAGTCCAGGAAGCACAGAGAGTCCCAGGAAGGATAAACCCAAGGAGGAATACACCAAGATACACAGTAATCAAAATGATGAAAATTAAAGACAAACAAACTATTAAAAGGAACAAAGGAAACACAAATAACATAGGAGGAAACTCCCATAAGGTTATCAGCTGATTTCTCAACAGAAACTCTACAAGCCAGAAAGGAATGGCATGACATATTTAAGGTGATGAAAAGGAAGAACCTACAACCAGGAATATTCTACCAGCAACACTCTCCTTCAGATTTGATGGAGAAATCAAAAACTTTCCAGACAAGCAAAAGTTAACAGAATTCAGAACCACCAAACCAGCTTTGCAATAAATGCTAAAGGAACTTCTCTAGGCAGGAAATAAAAGAGAAGTTCGCCTTCTCGTCTTCGAGATCTTCATGTAGGTCGTCTTTGTGACCTACACAAAATAAACCCAAAACATTAGGAAAATTGTAACAGGATCATACCTATCGATAACTACCCAGCTAGTAGACTAGCTGGGCAGATGCAGAGAAGGCAATGGCAACCCACTCCAGTACTCTTGCCTGGAAAATCCCATGGACGGAGGAGCCTGGTAGGCTGCAGTCCATCAGGTCAGGAAGAGTCAGACATGACTGAGCAACTTCACTTTCACTTTTCACTTTCATGCATTGGAAAAGGAAATGGCAACCCACTGTTATTACCTGGAGAATCCCAGGGATGGGGGGGCCTGATGGGCTGCTGTCTCTGGGGTCACACAGAGTCGGACACAACTGAAGCGACTTAGCAGCAGCAGCAGCAGCAGCTGGGCAGATGAGAACATGTGTGTGTGTGCACTTTCACTTACCACATCACTCAACCTAACCCCTCAAATTATATGTAATTATTTTATATTGTTAGGTTAATCATGTTTCCATTATGGCTTGCAATGTAATTATCTTTTATTTCTTTTTGGGTATTTACTATGAAAACTGTCAATTACTATTACTATTTTTATTATGTACCTATTATTTGCTTAGTATCATGATGGGATTCCCTGGTGGCTCAGATGGTAAAGAATCCACCTGCAACACAGGAGATCTGGGTCTGATCCCTGGGTTGAGAAATCCCCTGGAGGAGGGCATGGAAACTCACTCCAGTAACTTGCCTGGAGAATCCCCATGGACAGAGGAGTCTGGCAGACTGTAGTCCATGGGGTCGCAAAGTCAGACATGACTAAGTGACTAAGCACACAATATCATGACTGGTCAACAGAAAATAAGATTATCTGTCACTAAAACTACCATTTAATAGAAAACCTTGTAATTGCTTTTTAAAATCCAGATGCATACAGAATTATCTTGTAATTTTTTGAAAAATACAAATGCCCATGTGTTTCTAAGGAGCATCCATGTTTAAAAACAACTGGACTATGTGATGATTTTTTTTTTGCTTTTATCTCATTTGTTTCACTTTTTCTATTTCATATTCAGTGTTCCTATTTCATTCAGTTTGTTTTCCAATTTCTCCATCTCTTTTTTTTTGTTGTTGTTCTCAAGCCTTTAGCAAGCATGGTAAAAAAGCTTTTGTATATATATGCATAGCACGTATAATAGAGTATGGGGCTTCCCTTATAGCTCAGTTGGTAAAGAATCTGCCTGCAATGCAGGAGACCCTGGTTCGATTTCTGGGTCAGGAAGATCCACTGGAGAAGGGAAAGGCTACCCACTCCAGTATTCTTAGGCTTCGCTTGTGGCTCAGCTGGTAAAGAATCTTCCTGCAATGTGGGAGACCTGGGTTTGATCTCTGGATTGGGAAGACGCCCCTGGAAAAGGGAAAGGCTACCCACTCCAGTATTCTGGCCTGAAGAATTCCATGGACTAAGGGTCACAAAGAGTCGGACATGACTGAGCAACTTTCACTTGCGAATATATATATTTTTGAAAATTTATGAATTTTTGCCTAAAAAACTTTATGACATTTTGATTCCACTTGTTTGACTAGGTATGAATAGAATGCTAGATATTTAATTTATATTCACTCAAAACTTTGATATAGTTCCTAGTATTTTAGCATCTAGTATTACTGCTAAAATTCTAGAAAATTTATGATCTTAGTGATTAAAAAAAAATTTTTGAATCAGGCTTGAAACCTCTGATCCAATTCTGAGAATTGGATTAGAAATACTATGCTGTCAAAAAAAAAAAAAAAACAGGAAATTAACAAGTGATATAGTATTATTAACTATAGATTTTGTTCAAATTTCACAAAATTTTATGCTAGTGTCTATCATTTATCTGCATAACTTATTCAAGCATCCACACTGTATTTAACTGCATTGAGCAGCTTAGCTGCATGCAACAAATTCTGATAAATTCCTTCATTTTCAATTTTATAAATTCTCTTTTCTTTTCCATTACAAATATTCTCTAATTTTCCTTGTTATGGCTTCTTAGATATACTCATCATTTAAAAGTAGATATTCTCAAATACATGGGATTTTTAAGTATTCTCAGCATTAATTCCTCATTCTGACCTTAATTTCTCATTTAAATGCTTTCCTCTCTGCAGTCATCTTCTGTGTTTTTGTCAGTCTAACTTTATTGAGGCGTTCAATGGCTAAGTTGAAGATCTCTCTTGGTAAATGTCACAATTCACTTCAAAATATGTGGGTTATTTTCAAATATTTTGATATTGACTTCTAGCATAATTCTACAGTGATAAGAGAACAGATTCTGTATGGTTTCTTTTTGATTCTATATGATTTTAATACCTTTAGATCATGAAAATGTTGCACTTTGTTTTATATCCCTGGATATTTTCCAGTATCTCCTAGTTTACAGTCTATGGGAACTTAAATAGAATTTGTTTCCTCCTGTTGTATGAAGACTGTATAAATCTTCATTATGTTGTATTGGTTCACAGTGCATTTCAGGTCTACTATACCCTTCTACTTCTCTGTATATTCACTATTTTAATTTTTGAAAGTTTGATATTGAAACTCCAACTAAAAATCTTAATTTATCTACTTAAATAAAACAACTATAATATACAGTGGAAACTTGCTCTGTATTTTCCAAGTCTCCTGTAAATGTATTATTATACTTTCATAATTTTAAAGAAATACAAAATTTTTTTAAATGGTTAAAATGTTCAATTTTATGTTATGTATATTTCATAATAAAAAATGAAAAAAGTTTTCAGTAAATATAATAATAATAATAAAGCAGAAGGGAGCAGCCTGAAAGTTGATGGGAGGCCAAGGACAAGGGGGAACTAGGAGTGATAAGACCCCCTTGGGGATTATGGTCAAGAGACTCTGGAAATATGAGTGAGTAACACTAAACCTTAAGTTTTTTGCTTTGTCATTCTATAAGATAACTGTCCACTATCCCCCAAAGTTTAGAAAAAGTCTGTTGTGCTCAAAAACCTGATTCTTCGGTGGGATCAAGGCAAAGAGCATGTATTCTACACCTACACAAATATATCAGGGCAGGGAGAGGGAGAAGTCACATGCTCTGAGACCCAAGTCAGATGGACACTGTCGCAGATGAGGATAAGGACAAGTGACGCTCATGAGACACATATGATGTGCTGGGGCAATACTGAGTGTCCCACTTCAGGCAGGATGAGGACTCAAGCAATTGTTACTGTTGTTCACTCGTTCAGTCATGTCTGACTCTTTGCGACCCTGTGGACTGCAGCAGCACGCCAGGCTTCCCTGTCCTTCACCATCTCATGGAGTTTGCTCAAACTCATATCCATTGACTTGGTGATGCCATGCAAACATCTCATCCTGTCATCCCTAACTCCTACCTTCAATCTTTCCCAGCATCAGGGTCTTTTCTAGTGAGCCAGCTCTTTGCATCAGGTGGCCAAAGTATTGGAGCTTCAGCTTCAGCATCAGTACTTCCATTGAATATTCAGGGATGATTTCCTTTAGGACTGACTGGTTTGATCTGCTTGCTGTCCAAGTGACTCTCAAGGGTCTTCTCCAACATAACAGCTCAAAAGCATCAATTCTTCAGTGTTCAGCCTTCTTTCTGAGTCCAACTCTCACATCCATACCTGATTACTGGAAAAACCAGTAGTTTTTGACTAGATGGACCTTTGCCGGCAAAGTAATGTCTCTACTTTTTAATAGGCTCTCTAGGTTTGTCATAGCTTTTCTTCCAAGGAGCAAGCATCTTTTAATTTCCTGGCTGCAGTCACCATGTGCAGTGATTTTGGAGCCCAAGAAAATAAAGTCTGTCACTGTTTCCATTGTTTCCTTATCTATTTGCCATGAAGTGATGGGATTGGATGCCATGATCTTAGTTTTTTGAATATTCAGTTTTAAGCCAGCTTTTTCACACTCCTCTTTCACCTTCATCAAGAGGCTCTTTAGTTCCTCCTTGTTTTCTGCCATAAGGGTGGTGTCATCTGTGTATATAAGGTTATTGATATTTCTCCCAGCAATCTTGATTCCAGCTTCTGCTTCATCCAGGCCAGCATTGTTCATGATGTACTCTGCATATAAGCTAAATAAGCAAGGTGACAATATACAGCCTTGATGGACTCCTTTCCCCAAGGAGTGATCAAAACCATCCTCAAGAAAAAAAAAGGCAAAAAGGCAAAATGGTTGTCTGAGGAGGCCTTACAAATACCTGAGAAAAGAAGAGAAGCGAAAGGCAAAGGAGAAAAGGAAAAATGTAACCATCTGAATGCAGAGTTCCAAAGAATAGCAACAAGAGATAAGAAAGCCTTCCTAAGTGAAAGTGAAAGTGTTAGTCGCTCAGTCTGTCCATGGGATTCTTCAGGTAAAAATACTGGAGTGGAATGCCATTCCCTTCTCCAGGGGATCTTCCTGACCCAAGGATGGAACCCAGGTCTCCTGCATTGCACACAGATTCTTTACCATCTGAACTACCAGGGAAGCCCTTAGTGAACATGCAAAGAAATAGAGGAAAACAACAGAATGGGAAAGACTAGAGATCTCCTCAAGAAAATTAGAGATACCAAGGGAAAATCTCATGCAAAAATGGGCACAATAAAGGACAGAAATGATATGGACCTAACAGAAGCAGAAGATATTAAGAAGAGGTGGCAAGAATACACAGAAGAACTGCACAAAAAAAATCTTAATGACCCAGATAACCACGATGGTGTGATCACTCATCTACAGCCAGATATCCTGGAATGTGAAGTCAAGTGGGCCTTAGGAAGCATCACTACAAACAAAGCTAGTGGAGGTAATGGAATTCCAGCTGAGCTATTTCAAATCCTAAAAGATGATGCTGTTAAAAGTGCTGCACTCAATATGCCAGCAAATGTGGAAAACTCAGCAGTGGCCACAGGACTGGAAAAGGTCAGTTTTCATTCCAGTCCCAAAGAAAGGAGATGCCAATGTTCACACTACTGCACAACTGCACTCATCTCACATGCTAGTAAAGTAATGCTCAAAATTCTCCACGTGAGGCTTCAAAAGTACATGAACCAAGAACTTCCAGATGTTCAAGCTGGATTTAGAAAAGGCAGAGGAACCAGTGATCAAATTGCCAACATCCACTGGATCATAGAAAAAGGAAGAGAATTCCAGAAAAACATCTACTTCTGCTCCACTGACTACACTAAAGCCTTTGACTGTGGGGATCATAACAAAC
>SJYA01001894.1:554190-590109 GCA_006410615.1 Neotragus moschatus
TCCCAAAGAAAGGAGATGCCAATGTTCACACTACTGCACAACTGCACTCATTTCACATGCTAGTAAAGTAATGCTCAAAATTCTCCACGTGAGGCTTCAAAAGTACATGAACCGAGAACTTCCAGATGTTCAAGCTGGATTTAGAAAAGGCAGAGGAACCAGTGATCAAATTGCCAACATCCACTGGATCATAGAAAAAGAAAGAGAATTCCAGAAAAACATCTACTTCTGCTCCACTGACTACACTAAAGCCTTTGACTGTGGGGATCATAACAAACCGTGGAAAATTCTTAAGAGATGTGAATACCAGACCACCCTACTTGCCTCCTAAGATACCTGTATGCAGGTTAAGAAGCAGCAGTTAGAACCAGACATGGAACAATGGACTGGTTCCAAATTGGGAAAGGAATACGTCAAGCAATTGGTATTGGAACACTAAGGGACAGACCAGTTCCACAGGGGTGGAAGACCTGGAACCATCCAGAAGGCAGAGATCTGAGTCACATGCATGAGCCTCATGAACTTCATAGTATGCAGGCTCTCTCCTAGGTCCAGCTAAACTGAGTCCACTGAGGCCACTGTGATATAGTTTCTGCCTCACTGAAACATGAGATTCATCTTCAGGAAGTACTCTTTCTTTTTTGTGCTTTCTGGGATCTGCCATGTTAACAGGTTTTTGGAGAAGAAAGATAGTTATGCATTACAGGCAAAGGAGAGCCAAGTAGTGCCTAACTGAAATGCCTGAAAGGAACAAAAACAATGAAATACAGTAGCCATTTGAAAATATAATTTAGGAAAATGTTTCTGAAATAATAAAGGATTTCAATCTACATTCGAAAAAAATCACGACAATGTTTATATTAAAAGACATATTCTATAGATAAACATATGACCCCTCCCTCCTGAACCTCCCTCCCCATCCCACTCCTCTAGGTTGTCACAGAGCACAGGCTTTGCGTTCCCTGATTCATGCTGATGTATACTAGAAACCATCCCAATATTGTAAAGTAATTATCCTCCAATTAAAAATAAAATACAATTTGAAAATTTTAAAAAAACATTACAAATACAGAAAAAAAAATACTAGAAAACAAAGAATCCTTGAGGTACTCAGGCAAAAAGAACAAGTATAAAGGCTCCAAAAAAACTGCTTTTGAACATACAAGAATTCAGGAATAACATTCTTAACCATATAGAAATAGGGAATCAGAGGAAGGGAAAAAAGAAATTTTTTTAAAGATGTAGATTTTCTAGAAAATATCAACAGTGAAAACACCAAATGTTCTGACGTTTGTGAGAGGGAAGCATCAGTGAGAGGTAAATTCAAAACTTAAAAACTAATATCAATTGTTTTTTTTTTTTTTTGGCTGTGCTGTGCAACATGTGNTCCTGCTGCAGCCCCTCCCACTGCTGACTCTTGCAGATGGGAGAAGGCCTGCTCAGCCTCTGAAGTCCCTGTGCCCAGCAATCATCTACCCTCCCTCTTTGTCCTGCCCACCTTTTCCACTGAGGAAAGCCAAACACAGGTCTTCCAGGCCAGACTCATATGTGACTGTTTCTCTTGGTCGATCCTTCATGCCCCGCAGACAGAATCAATCTTCCCTTCTCCGTGCTCTCACAGCACTTTGTAAGCAGCCACTAGATAGACTTTCTAGGCCATTTGCTTAGGAGTCAGTCTTCCCTGGTGGACAGTGATGGGTTTCACAGGGAAGGAGCTGTCCTCACTTTCCTGTCTTCAGTGACTGTCACAGAGCAGATCTTCAGCAAGGGACACTGTGCCAGCTTGNTTGTCCTGCCCACCTTTTCCACTGAGGAAAGCCAAACACAGGTCTTCCAGGCCAGACTCATATGTGACTCTTTCTCTTGGTCGATCCTTCATGCCCCGCAGACAGAATCAATCCTCCCTTCTCCGTGCTCTCACAGCACTTTGTAAGCAGCCACTAGATAGACTTTCTAGGCCACTTGCTTAGGAGTCAGTCTTCCCTGGTGGACAGTGATGGGTTTCACAGGGAAGGAGGTGTCCTCACTTTCCTGTCTTCAGTGACTGTCACAGAGCAGATCTTCAGCAAGGGACACTGTGCCAGCTTGCCTTTGTCAGTCAGCCCTGACTTCTCACCCTCCCACAGACGCACCTCGGTTTCTCACTGTCCGTCTTTAGAAGTGATCCCCAGAGTGAAAAAAAGGTTTTGCAGATTTTAGCCCATCAGGGTGCCGAGTGCCCATNCCTGTCTTCAGTGACTGTCACAGAGCAGATCTTCAGCAAGGGACACTGTGCCAGCTTGCCTTTGTCAGTCAGCCCTGACTTCTCACCCTCCCACAGACGCACCTCGGTTTCTCACTGTCCGTCTTTAGAAGTGATCCCCAGAGTGAAAAAAAGGTTTTGCAGATTTTAGCCCATCAGGGTGCCGAGTGCCCATCTGCTCTGGAAACAAGGTTTTCCTCAGCTTTCACTTTCCAATCTAAATGTGAGCCTTTGTACCCCTGATAAATGTCATCTTGTTCCCTGTGGGAATGGACAGCTTCATCTTGTCAGACCAAATCAGAAAATCTCAGTATGAATTCTGTCATACGTCACATCCGCTCTATCAACTAGTTTGATGTCACTGTATGCGGGACGATAATGTGAAATATATGCATTTGCCTTCTTAATTTAATTGCGGACTTAGTGCCCAAAGAAAAAATATCCAGTCAGTCTAACTTTTTGTCGGGAAATTTTTTTATTGTCCTTCTAACTCAAGAGTCTAAAAAAAAAACTATATTCCTCTCTCCTGGCATCCCTCAAGAAAACGTCAGATAGATTTGGAAAAATACATCATCATTTAAAATACGTGTTCTCTGCCTGATGACTCCCTGACCCTTACAGACACTCTTTTTTTTGGTGGTAATTTTTAAAAATTTATTTTTATTCGAGGATGATTGCTTCACAATGTTGTGTTGGCTTCTGCTATACAATAACATGAATCAGCCGTAAGTATACATATATCCCCTCCCTCCTGAACCTCCCTCTCCCCCCATCCCACCCCGAGGTCATCACGGAGCACTGGGCTGAGCTCCCTGTGTCCTACAGCAGATTCCTATTAGCTGTCTATTTTACACATGGTAGTGTAAATGCTTCCGTGCTGCTCTCTCAATTCATCCCAACCTCTTCTTCCTGCCCTGGATCCACAAGTCTCACGTGGCCCAGCTGTGCACTCCAACTGCATCTTGTAATTCACCATCAGAGAGCTTGCATCATAGTTTGTATCATTGTCCCTATCCGTCACCCATCTACAGTCTCAATATCTAGATTTTACTCATCTCACTAGCTTAGCACATTGCCTGGCTAGAATTTTATTTGAGTCAAATCTACTTTAGATCAATTAGATAATATGTATAAACTCTATGTTCTTTTCTGTGGTCCCACCACTGACTGGATCAGTCACTAAAAAGATGGGGTATGTTATCTCAAAGTAACAAGTGACATTATTTCAGGGAAAGAAAGGCAGTCAGCAGATCACATCATTTCTCTGATAGCAGCATTTCAGGTTCCCATAAGCTAATCAAATGATGACTTACATTCAGCAAAATTGTAAACCTCCTAAAATGTGGAACATAACAATTTATCAATAAACAAAACATCAATTTGGAATGGACACGTTTCAAAGTGTATTTGTTGCCCTGAAATGTCTGCATAACTCTAGGCTGCAGTGCTGAGTTCCAATTTGGGGCATCTGAGGCACCACTCAAGGGGTTTTATTCCGGGAGCAGGAAGGTCCCCTGGAGGAGGGAATGGCAACCCATTCCAGTATTCTTGCCTGGAGAATTTCATGGGCAGACCAGAGAGTCACAGATAGGCACAACTGAGCGACGAACACTTTCTCCTCACATTCCCTGAGCATTAAAAAAGATGTTATTAGAAGCTACTCACCCCCTCCAAAGGAGGTCCCACAGTGGGAAGTCTAAAGGAGTGTTCTGGTGAAAACTCAGCATAATTTGGTTTTTAAAAACTCTCCTCTGCAAGACATCTCCATGATATAAATATTCCTAATTAGCACAGAATTTCAGTTTCTTCATACAAAACGCTGCAATGTGACTTAAGGCTGCTTAAAATGATCTTAACTTGTCCCATTTGGCAGACTAGGCCAGGGTCTTAGGAAGCCCAGCGCTGCAGCGTGCAGAAATGTGAGCTGGCTAGGCAAGCTCTGTCCAGATCTGAGAGAGCCTTTTTGTTGACCTTACCCTGAATTCTCACATTCGAATATATCCTCAGAATGCAACAGCCAGCAACTGGCTGACTGACAAGAGAAACTTTGGGAACACCAAGGCAGAAAAATGTGAGAAATAGAAAGCTACCCAAACTGAAGCTGTTCATGTATGGTTTGCTTCTTAACATAAAGCAGCCCTAATGAAAAGTAGGCTTTCCATGAGCAGATCCTGAAGAGACAAAAATACTGTTCTTATTTGTTCTCTCCCCTTTGGTCAGCTGTTGGATGCCACGAAAAAGAAAATACATCTCTATTTCCCAAATCCAGTTCAGCTCATTTCAGTTCAGTCGCTCAGTCGNCTGATGTGAATACCAGACCACCCTACTTGCCTCCTAAGATACCTGTATGCAGGTTAAGAAGCAGCAGTTAGAACCAGACATGGAACAATGGACTGGTTCCAAATTGGGAAAGGAGTACGTCAAGCAATTGGTATTGGAACACTAAGGGACAGACCAGTTCCACAGGGGTGGAAGACCTGGAACCATCCAGAAGGCAGAGATCTGAGTCACATGCATGAGCCTCATGAACTTCATAGTATGCAGGCTCTCTCCTAGGTCCAGCTAAACTGAGTCCACTGAGGCCACTGTGATATAGTTTCTGCCTCACTGAAACATGAGATTCATCTTCAGGAAGTACTCTTTCTTTTTTGTGCTTTCTGGGATCTGCCATGTTAACAGGTTTTTGGAGAAGAAAGATAGTTATGCATTACAGGCAAAGGAGAGCCAAGTAGTGCCTAACTGAAATGCCTGAAAGGAACAAAAACAATGAAATACAGTAGCCATTTGAAAATATAATTTAGGAAAATGTTTCTGAAATAATAAAGGATTTCAATCTACATTCGAAAAAAATCACGACAATGTTTATATTAAAAGACATATTCTATAGATAAACATATGACCCCTCCCTCCTGAACCTCCCTCCCCATCCCACCCCTCTAGGTTGTCACAGAGCACAGGCTTTGCGTTCCCTGATTCATGCTGATGTATACTAGAAACCATCCCAATATTGTAAAGTAATTATCCTCCAATTAAAAATAAAATACAATTTGAAAATTTTAAAAAAACATTACAAATACAGAAAAAAAAATACTAGAAAACAAAGAATCCTTGAGGTACTCAGGTAAAAAGAACAAGTATAAAGGCTCCAAAAAAACTGCTTTTGAACATACAAGAATTCAGGAATAACATTCTTAACCATATAGAAATAGGGAATCAGAGGAAGGGAAAAAAGAAATTTTTTTAAAGATGTAGATTTTCTAGAAAATATCAACAGTGAAAACACCAAATGTTCTGACGTTTGTGAGAGGGAAGCATCAGTGAGAGGTAAATTCAAAACTTAAAAACTAATATCAATTGTTTTTTTTTTTTTTTGGCTGTGCTGTGCAACATGTGGGATCCTAGTTCTCCAACCAGGGATCGAACCCACACCCCCTACAGTAGAAGCACAGCGTCTTAACAACTGGACTACCTGGGAAGTCCCCCTCTGCACTTTTTTTAACCCTGAACTATTTCACAGTAATGTTTAGCTTGTTAAATAAATGAACTACAATATATCCACACAATGTGTGTGTTATTCGCTCAGTCATGTCTGATTCTTTGCAACCCCACGCACTGTAGCCCACCAGGCTCCATGGGGATTCTCCAGGCAACAATACTGGAGTGGGTTGCCATGCCCTTCTTGAGGGATCCACACAATGGATAAGAATAAGAATGTTATGTACTACTATACAAACATCACCAGGATGTACTGTTAAGAGAAACAAGTCAGACTCCTATATACAGCAGGCAACCGACTATGTAAGAAAACAGTGCAGGAAGTATTAAATCAAATAAAAACATATTTGTACATATGTACATAATGTACACATTTGCTTATATTTGTATAAAGAGAAAAAGAAACATATGCAGGAAACCTAGAAGGCTATTGTCCAACAAAGCAGAGAGTGAAACAAGGTAGATGAGGAGGCAGGACCAAGTTTTTCAATAAAAATGTTTTTTATCATTTTGATTTCTAAACCATGCTACCTATCTGCTGCCGCTGCTGCTGCTAAGTCACTTCAGTCGTGTCCGACTCTGTATGACCCCATAGACGGCAGCTCACCAGGCTCCCCTGTCCCTGGGATTCTCCAGGCAAGAACACTGGAGTGGGCTGCCATTTCCTTCTCCAAAGCATGAAAGTGAAAAGTGAAAGGGAAGTCGCTCAGTCGTGTCTGACTCTTCAAGACCCCATGGACTGCAGCCTACCAGGCTCCTCTGTCCATGGGATTTTCCAGGCAAGAGTACTGGAGTGGGGTGCCATCGCCTTCTCCGATGTTACCTATCCAAAATTTAATTTTTTTAAATATTTATTTATTTGGCTGCACCAGGTATTGGTTACAGCATGTGGGATTTCTTTTTTAGTTGAGGCATGTGGGATCTAGTTCCCTGACCAGGGATTGAACCAGGCCCCCTGCATTGGGAGTGCAGAGTCTTAGCCACTGAACCACCAAGCAAATTCCACAGAATTTATTTAAAAAAAAAAAAAATTTTTTAAATTCAAGGCTGGCCAAAATGGGTCCACTAGTAGTCTGCCAAACGTTTAGGAAAGAAAACACACCAATTTGTTAACATCTGCTCCTGAAGATGGAAAAGCAGAGGGAACACTTCCTAACTCATTCTATAAAACCAGCATTACCATAATACCACAACCTGACAAAAGCAGACAAGAAAACTGCAGACCAATATCACTCATGAACACAGATGCAAAACTCAACACAATACTAGTAAATAGAATCCAACAATGTATAAAGAATTACACACCATGATCACGTGGGATTTATCCCAGGTATGCAAGGCTGCTCAACATTTGAAAATTAATTAATGGCATCACATCAACTGACTGAAAAATCACATGATCATACCAATAAACAAGGGGAAAATATTTTATAAAATTCAACATCCATTCATGATAAAAACTCTCACCAAACTAGAAACAGAGGGGAACTTCCTCAATCTGATAAAGAACGTCTACAAAAATCTACAAGAAACATCATACATAATGGTGAGAAACCAGCTTTCCCACTAAGATCAGGAACAAGGCAAGAAATGCAATAAGATAAGAAAAGGAAATAAAAGGTAAGTAAATGCTGTGCTCTCAGTCCCTTCCGTCATGTCCGACTCTTTGCAACCTTATGGACTATGGAAGTTTCCTGGCAAGAGTACTAGAGTGGGTTGCCATGCCCTCCTCCAGGGGATTTTCCTGACTGAGCCACTGAACCTGCGGATCCAGGGGATTTTTCACCGACTGAGCCACCGGGGGAGCCCAAAGTAAACTGGGAGGGAAGAAATAAAACTGTATTTGTTAGCATTTGATGTGATTATCTATGAAGAAAATCTGTAAGAATCAACCAAAAAACTCTTGGAACTAATAAACAATCACAGCAAAGTTGTAACCATGGATAGAGGAGCCTTATGGGCGACAGTCTGTGGGGTCACCAAGAGTCATACACAACTGAGCGACTGAGCACACACAAACGGAAAACAGTATGGAAGTTCCCCTAAACACTAAAAACAGTGTTACCATATGATCCAGCAATCCCACTCCTGGGTGTGTATCCAGAGAAAACACTTTGAAAAGAAACATATATCCCTATGTTCACAGCAGCACTATTTACAATTGCCAAGATGTGGAAGCAACCTAAATATCTACGAGCAGATATATATAACTGAACCACTTTGGTGTACATCAGAAACTAATGCAACACTGTAAATCAACCTGATGGGAACCAACACCACAAGCCTCATCTAATACCCCAACTTCCCACAGCTTCTCAGGTAATACAGTCTTCAATAATATTTAAAAAATGAATAATTACCATTTACATTAGCACTCCAAAATGAAATACTTAAGTCTAACAAAATATGTACAAGATCTCCTTGAAGAAAACTACGATGACAGAATCAAAGAACTAGGACTTCCCTGGTAGTCCAGTTGCAATGCAGGGGATGTGGGTTCAATCCCTGACCAGGGAACTAAGATCCCACATGTCAGAGAGTAACTAAACCCATACACTGCAATTACTGAGCCCATTCAACACAACTGGAGAGCCTATACATCACAGCTGGAGTCCATGCACCAAAAAGAAAGATCCCTCATGATGAAACGAAGATCCTGTGTCCCGCAACAAAGACCTGACAGTCAAATAATAAGTAACTTTTAAGAAGAATCTAAGAAGTAAGTAAGTAGCGAGATATTCCCTATTCAAGGATAAAAGACTCAATGCGTCAAGATCTCAGTTCTTCCCAGCTTCATCCACATCTATTCAATGCAATCCCAATCAAAATCCTAGCAAGTCATCTTTCACCTTGCACAGCACCTAGCAGAGTGTCAGGTCCAAGGTAGGCTCGATGAAAGTGAAGTAAGCATAAGTTGTGGTGGAAACCCAGCTCAGACGTCCTGGGGCAAAAGTGGGAATATACAGAAAGTGCACTGAACAAACTTGCATGATTAAGAAAACCCAAGTACTAACTGGAGATCTTGAACAGAAACCAAGGAGTCAGTGACCTTACAGATGTTTCTCACCTCTGTCGTTCTCTGTATATCAGTTTCCTCTACCTGATGGGAATCAACACCACAAGCCTCACCTAATCCCAACTTCCCACACAGCTTCTGGGAGAAAAGGGTCTCACTCTCATCCTCATGGTGTAGTCACTCACTTAAGAGCCAGACATCCTGGAGTGTGAAGTCAAGTGGGCCTTAGGAAGCATTACTATGAACAAAGCAAGAGGAGATGATAGCTGAGCTATTTCAAATCCTAAAGAAAAATGATGCTGTTAAAGTTCTGTACTCAATATGCCAGCAAACTTGGAAAACTCAGCAATGGCCATAGGACTGGAAAAGGTTTTCATTTCAGTCTTCATTACAATCCCCAAGAAGGGGAATGGCAAAGAATATTCAAACTACTGTACAACTACACTCATTTCACATGCCAGCAAGGTAATGCTCAAAATCCTTCAAGCTAGGCTTCAACAGTACATGAACCTAGAACTTACAGATGTACAAGCTGGATTTAGAAAAGGCAGAGGAACCAGAGATCAAATTGCCAACATCTGCTGGATTATAGAAAAAGCAAGAGAGTTCCAGAAAAACATCTACTTCTCCTTCATTGACTATGACTAAAACCTTTGACTGTGTGGATAACAATAAACTGTAAAAAAATTCTTAAAGATGAGAATACCAGACCACCTTACCTGCCTCCTGAGAAACCTGTATGCAGGTGAAGCAGCAGCAGTTAGAACCCAACATAGAATAAAGGACTGGTTCAAAATTGGGAAAGGAGTAAGTTAAGGCTGTACTGTGTCATCTTGCTTATTTAACTTATATGCAGAGTACATCATGTGAAACGCCAGGCTGGATGAATCATAAGCTGGAATCAAGATTGCCAGCAGAAATATAAACAACCTCAGATATGCAGATGATAGCACCCTAATGGCAGAAAGCAGAAAAGAACTAAAGAGCCTCTTGATGAAGGTGAAAGAGGAGAGTGTAAAAGCTGGTTTAAAACTCAACATGCTTACTCCTTGAAAGGAAAGATATGACAAACCTAGACAGCTATTAAAAAGCAGAGACATCACTTTGCCAACAAAGGTCCGTATGTTCAAAGCTATGGTTCTTCCAGCAGGCAGGTGCGAATGTGAGCTGGACCATAAAGAAGGTTGAGCACTGAAAAATTGATGCTTTCAAACTGTGGTGCTAGAGAAGACTCTTGAGAGTCCCTTGGACAGCAAGGATATCAAACCAGTCAGTCCTAAAGAAATCAACCCTGAATAATTACTGGAAGGACTGATGCCAAAGCTCCAATATTTTGGCTATGTGATGTGAAGAGCTGACTCATGGAATGCATGCTGGGAAAGACAGGGCAGGAGAAGGGGCAACAGAAGATGAGATGGTTAGATAGCATCATCAACACAATGGAGATGAGTTTGAGCAAACTCCAGAAGACAATGGAAGACAGAGAAGCCTGGTATGCTGCAGACCATGGATGACAAAGAGTCAGACATAACTTGGCAACTAAACAACTCATCTTCAAGTTCAGTTTGAAAAATAGGCAGAAAAGTTTCAAGCCAGCCAAGTTTAGCCCTAAACCAAAGTTGAAGGGGCCTGTTCACTCCACCAGGACCACCAGTTTGGAGGGGAGGGGCAGGGATGTCATAATGGGGGCCTCTAAGACATTTCCAATGGCATAGCTTGCCATAGATACATACTGGGATCCCTTTAGGGCTTCAAGGTCAGAACATAATTTGTAGCACCCTAGGGTGGAGAATATGGCCTTGTCCCAACAGTGACGGTGGTAGTGAAAGGCATGGCATGGCTGATGGCCTTGGCTGCACTTGGAAGGGCAAAACTCATGAATATTGGTGGGTCCTTCCTGGGTGCCAAAGGGCAATTGACATTTGATAAACATGAGACTGGGGCCACACCTGCAGATTGACCACGTTCAGTTCAGTTCAGTCGCTCAGTTGTGTCCGACTCTTTGTGACCCCATGAATCGCAGCACGCCAGGCCTCCCTGTCCATCACCAACTCCCGGAGTTCACTCAGACTCACGCCCATCGAGTCAGTGATGCCATCCAGCCATCTCATCCTCTGTCGTCCCCTTCTCCTCCTGCCCCCAATCCCTCCCAGCATCAGAGTCTTTTCCAATGAGTCAACTCTTCGCATGAGGTGGCCAAAGTACTGGAATTTCAGCTTCAGCATCATTCCCTCCAAAGAAATCCCAGGGCTGATCTCCTTCAGAATGGACTGGTTGGATCTCCTTGCAGCCCAAGGACTCTCAAGAGTCTTCTCCAACACCACAGTTCAAAAGCATCAATTCTTCAGCACTCAGCTTTCTTCACAGTCCAACCCTCACATCCATACATGACCACTGGAAAAACCATAGCCTTGAGTAGACAGACCTTTGTTGGCAAAGTAATGTCTCTGCTTTTCAATATGCTATCTAGGTTGGTCATAACTTTTCTTCCAAGGAGTAAGTGTCTTTTAATTTCATGGCTGCAGTCACCATCTGCAGTGATTTTGGAGGGGCCCATTCTGCCCATGTAGGAAAGCCAAACCTCACAGGTCAAAGTAGATCATGAAAATAGATGTAACTGAAGTTTTGTCTAATTGAATCTTTATTTTGTAATAGGTGTTCATTAAGTTGAGAGATAATGTTTATACTCTTTAAAAAAAATTATTTGGCTGCACCGGGTCTTAGCTGTGGCATGTGGGATCTAGTTCCCTGACCAAGGATTGAACCCTTAAGAGGACGGAGTCTTAAACACTGGACTACCAAGGAAGACCTCAACTGAATCATTTTAAACCATCACTAGGAACTGGAGAGTAAAGTCTCCCTTACAGCAGCTGGGTAGTCTGCCCCATAACTTTTGGGGCCTGACCATAGGGTAGGCCCAACGGCTTTTTGTTGGTATAGAAAGAACCAGGGAATTTGCCCTGGGAGCATCTCACAATCAAATGGAAGAGAACTCCAGGCAAACAACCACAGTCCTTCAACCCTTAGGTGAGGTCATTCAGAGGCCACTATTGTGCACTGGGCCCCAGAAGCACTTGATGCACTAAGCCCCCTAACTACTCTTCTTAACAGATAATCGGCCTCCCCTTCCAGGGCTTTCTGTGATCACCTCCAACATAAACTGCTTGCACCTAATCCTGTCTCAGGCGCTCCTCCTCAGGGATCCACACCAACTCACCGCATTGTAGTAGAGGAAGCAAGTGCTACCATCCAAAGGAGGCATGTAAGGAGGCAGAGGTGATAAAAAGGACAAGAGGGGGAGACCTCCCAAGAAGCCTCCTGAGGACATACTGACCGCGAAGGCTCAGACACCCAGCTCAGGGTAGTATAGGAGATGTGCGTTAATGAAACTCACAGAAACAGAAGATGAAATCACACACTTGGTGCTTTTAATTCAAAAATGAAAACAACATCATCAGATCTCTAACATCCACCTGACACCACCTCCTCTCCCCATAGACTGCTGGAGGGCATGGGCTGGGCTCAAGAGGAGTTATGGTGCCTCTCTGCTGAACAACACACACCTCTGTGAACTGCAGTAGGGCTGGACACCGGCAAACAAAATCCTTGATGATGGTACCTAAATAGGTGCAAAGGCAGAGGCCAGCTCCCCAACTCTGAAAGTCTCGAGAGACTTCTTTTGCACTGTGATGACTATGGGTCTGGAAGAAGAAAGTGGGCTGAATTCCAAGTAGCTGTTCCTTACTACCCCAGCACTAGGGACTGGTGGACTGGGGGCTGGCTGGCAGGGATGGGGAAAAATGGGGTCAAGGACAAGCAGGGCTGGCCCAATGCAGAGGTCTGAATAAGTTACAAGGTAGCTCCAGGCACTGGATGTTCTGTGATTCCGCCTCTCTACCCTCTCCCCAGACCCCTTTTCTGCCAGCTTGTCCCATCCATTTGTCCTGTGGCAGCATGCCAGAGCTGAGAGCAGGCTGGGAAGGAGGCAGATGCCAAACTTTACCTGACTGTGTGTCCCTTTAACACCATCTCCTTGACCTTGTGAGGACTCCCATCCCAGTGTGGGTCAGTGGGACCAGGCAGCACTGAATTCTTTCTCTAGACCCTGGACAAACTGGTCATTGAGGAAGAGCAGCTGACCATTGGGCAGGAAGCGGGTAAGGATGCCCTCGATACAGTCAGCCCTCAGCAGGAGGTTGGCACCTCCTGGGACCAGCAGTCGGAGGTGGTCAAGGAGAAGGCGAGCCAGCAATCGAAGCGTGCTCTCCACCAGCAGCAGGTTCTCGTGAGTATCCAGCACCAGGGCAAAGCCTATAGAGAGCACGCCTAGCCACACCACTGTCCGAGGCTCCTGGAAAGGGTCCCCTGGCGCCAGGCGGAAGACCCCACATGGGGCCTCATGAAGGGCAACTGGGTCATCTGAGGACTGGGGCTGCAGGTCCACAGCATGCCGGCCACACGCCTGCTGCTGCAGCTGGTACATGGACTCCACCTGCCTATGGAAAACAGGTGAGTCATGGACTTGTCATCCTCAGGCTCACCCCTGGAGCTAGGAGCTGCCATTATCCCCCTAACTAGATGTAGAGACTGAGCCCTGGAAAGACTAAGTGCAGTGACCCTGTCCAGGGCCACAGAACAGAAAGCATGAGCCCAGAGAGGAATTTAGGCTCCAGCCTCCAGGTCCTGAACCATTTCACTCTATGCAACCAAGAGAAGGCAGGCACTGAATACAGCTCCTTGGGCTGGGAAGGGGCATCAGGGGAAGAAGATCCCTCCCCTAACTGATTCACAGAGGCCTCCTCAACATCTCAACAAGAGATGAGAAGAAGAGTATAAGCTTCATCCAACCCAAGATTTCTGTAAACTCCCCACCGTCACCCCATCCTGAAGCCTTCTCCAAATAGAAAAGAAAAACCTTCCACTTGGACATCCAGGCTTTTGAAATCACCCTCTGACCTCTCATGAAATCACCTTTCAATCTGGGCCATGTACAGGCTGCTCTTAAAGACATCTGTATGGTTTTCTGTGCCACATAAGGGGGAGAAGGCCCAGAGAAACAAAGAGGTAACAAGAGGCTGGCCCAGGGTTGCCCCAGAGTGTCAACCCTCCACCCAAAATGCAGAGGGGCCAGGAGACTCTGGCACCTGTTGGTTCAGTCTGGGTCTGGGAGGAAAAGGTCCCAGGCCAGCTACCCAATCTGGAACAGTGTTTCCCAACTGTATACTCTCTGGATCCCAGGCTTTCAGGAGGCCTTTGGTGCAGATTCTCACAAACTACCTTCTCTCTCCTCTTTAGGGATTCATAAAGCTTAAAAGCACACTAAGGGCCCTGTGAAGTCCTGCACTCAAAGCATGTTTAATCTGTACTGTTTACACTCAAATCCCAATTCTTTCACTTTCTAGACTCTCTATAGCTTATCCGTAATCTTCAAAGTCCTTTAACTCACTATATACTCATCTGTAAGATGGGAATCATATACCTACCTCAAATTACTGTTTCAAAGATAAAATGAGTTCATATACATGACATACTCAGAACATAAAATGCTTACTACATACAGGCGAAATAATATTAACTACAAAAAATTATAGTAAATGCTAAATAACTATAATAAATAATCATGATAATGGCATTATTTCTTTAACCCCTTTTCATGTAATACTTGTGAACAACTGGGAAGACTCTTTGAAAGCCCTATTCTAAAAAATTTCTTTCTGCTTCTTAGTCCTCCTGTTTCTCTGTGCCTTCCCAGAAAAACTATCATAATCACTGACCAGGAAGCCCTGGGCCTGGACTGGATGGTGTGATTACCTGGCCACTGCCAAAATCTGCTCCTTTCGGAGAAGTCTGTCCCTCTCAGCACTGTGTGGCTGTGGGTCACTGGGTGAATTCTCAGCACCGAAGAAGCAGGAGTAGAGCACTCGGCAAAGGCCCTCCTCAGCCTTGGCGGCCCGCAGGGTGTGGATGAGGAAGGCGTGGACCATGGCTCTGGGATGATGATAAGAGAAGTCAGACACTTTAGTGAGATGAGTGTATGACCCTAGCAGGGGAGGCAACCACAGAAAGCGTTTGGCCTAGCTCCGTCTGGAGGGCGATGTGGCTGGTCACTGGTCCTCCTTAGCCACCCAAGACACATGCCCAGCTCTGGCCAGCACCTCTGCCCACAACAGAGTCTAGTGGCTAAGATATCCTGGACAACCCCAAAGCCAAATCTACAAACTGCTGGCCAGGAATTTTTAAAACTGTAAGTTATCAGAGTAAAAGGACACTGGGGAGATGCTCCAGACTGAAGAAGGCCAAAGACACAGGACAGAGGAATACAGCCCTGGCAGAGAAATAGGTAGCTTCAAATTACAGCACTATTAGGATACCTGGAAGCATTTAAATATGGCTTACAGGTTAAATAATCGTCTTGATCATTATTATCTGGTTTTGAATGTAGGGGAATGCCCTTGTTTTTAGAAAATACACACTTAAGTGCTTCTAAATACACAGGTGAAGGAGCATCCTATCTGCAACAAACTGAATTAGAATATTACGTATACAGGACTTCTTTATAAAAAGTTTCTTTCAGTCTTGAAATTTGTTAGCCTGAGATCATGTCAAAACAAAGACCATGAAATAGAAATAATAATGATGTCTGACTGGCTAAGTGACCAGCCGGGGATTNGTGTGTGTGTGTGTGTTTAAGTACTTCCTTATTGGAGTCGGCTTAGAAGTGTTTGGGGCCCTGCAAGACTTCTCTGGGCCACGTGGCTTGCCCTGGTCTCCCCAGCCCCCTACCTCCCAACACATAATCATTTTACTTCTGGGCAGGTCAACTGCTACAACCTACCCAGATATGCTCTGTGCCTTAGAACCCCACACTAGTGATTCCCTAGGCCTGGCCTGCCCTTTCCTCCCCTTTATTAGCCCTTCAAAAGGTACTCAGACCAAAACTTAGGGGAAGCCTTCCTTCCAGACTGCCCATGAGCAGTCCGCTGTCCCGTTTACACCCACTGTGAGGGTCTGCCTAGGGTGCTGATGTCTCCTATGGAATACACCCTGGCTATGATGCCCTGTTTCAGTCACCAGGGCCAAACACAAGGTCAACCTGCAGGTAACCCAAACACACTCCTTGGTGACTGAAGGAAGAAGGGCAGTGCAGCTCAGGCAGAGAACCTGGTGTGCAGACGGGGCTCCTCTGGCCATAGGACTCAGGCAAGGAGGAGATGGCCTGGGTGCTGGCCAGAGCATGTGGGCATTCTGGTCACAGATGCAGTATGTAAATATTTTTGTATGCGGAGGGGCAATCCCAGAGATAGTGGGGCCTCAGCCAATAGACTGGGATGATGTTGGCTCAGTTCCTGGTCCCTATCACTCTCAGCCAGGACTCATGTCTGCCAGCTGATTACAGCAAAGAGCTGACAGAGGGCACTGTTTGTTTGTTGGGGGCCAGCTGACATCTGGAACACACTATTCTGGCCTCAGTCCACTCCTCAGGCAGTGAGTCCACTCAGGTCCCAGGCTAGTGAGGTACATGGAGGAGACTGCAGTGAGAAGCTGCCCTGAGCTTCTGGAGGTCAAGGGTGACCCAGATGGAGGTGGTGTCAAGATAAATATAGCAGGCTCAGATGCCATTTTCAACTTTTGGTAACTTGTGTCATAGGCCAACTTGTGCTCCCAAGGTCAAAGCAAAGTGCTGAGACAGTGAGACCATAAGGTGCCTGGGTCTCCAAAGACTGCAGAAACTTCTTGCTGAATGAAGAGCACATATATTTATTTTTTTCAACTGCTGTGTGGGGTTTCTGTTAGATGCTGCTGTTGTTCAGTCACTATGTTGTGGATGAATCTTTGCCATCCCATGGACTGCAGCAATCCAGGCTACTCTGTCCTCCACTATCTCTGTGAGTTGCTCAAATTCATGTCTATTGAATCAGTGATGCTATCTAACCATCCCATCCTCTGTCTTCCCCTTCTCCTCCCGCCTTCAATCTTTCCCAGCATCAGGGTTTTTTCCAGTGAGTCAGCTCTTCACATCACGTAGCCAAAGTATTGGAGCTTCAGCTTCAGCATCATTCCTTCCAATGAATATTCAGGGTTTATTTACTTTAGGGTTGACTAGTTTGATCTTGCTGTCCAAGGGACTATCAAGAGTCTTCTCCAACACCACACTTTGAAAGCACCACTTTTTCAGCGCTCAGCTGTCTTTATGGTCCAACTCTTACATCCATACATGACTACTGGAAGAACCATAGCTTTGAACATATGGACCTTTGTTGGCAAGGTGATGTCTCTGCTTTTTAATAGCTGTCTAGGTTTGTCCTTTCCTTCCAAGGAGTAAGCATCTTTTAATTTCATAGCTGCAGTCACCATCTGCAGTGATTTTGGAGCCCAAGAAAATAAAAATCTGTCACTGTTTCCACTTTTTCCCTTCCTATTTGCCATGAAATTATGGGACTGGATGCCACGATCTTAGTTTTTTGAATGTTGCATTTCAAGCCANGAGTAAGCATCTTTTAATTTCATAGCTGCAGTCACCATCTGCAGTGATTTTGGAGCCCAAGAAAATAAAAATCTGTCACTGTTTCCACTTTTTCCCTTCCTATTTGCCATGAAATTATGGGACTGGATGCCACGATCTTAGTTTTTTGAATGTTGCATTTCAAGCCAGCTTTTTCACTCTCCTTTTTAACTTTCATCAGGAGGCTCCTTAGTTCCTTTTTGCTTTCTACCATTAGAGTGATATCATCTGCATACCTGAAGTTTTTGCTATTTCTGCTGGCAATCTTGATTCCAGCTTATGATTCATCCAGCCTGGCATTTCATATGATGTACTCCGCATATAAAGTAAAAAGCAAGCTGACAATATACAGCCTTGTCATAATACTTTTCAAACTTTGAACCAGTCCATTTGTCTATGTCCAGTTCTGTTACTTATTGACCTGAATACAGGTTCTCAGGAAACAGGTGAGGTGATCTGGTACTCTAATCTCTCTGAGAATTTTCCAGTTTGTTGTGATCCACAAAGTCAAAGACGATAGCATAATGAATGAAGCAGAAGTAGATATTTTTCTGGAATTTCTTTGCTTTCTGCACAGTCCAGTGAATGTTGGTAATTTTATCTCTGGTACCCCTGCCTTTTTTGAACCCAGCTTGTATATCTGGAAGTTCTTAGTTCATATACTGCTGAAGCCTAGCTTGAAGGATGTTGAGTATAACCTTGATAGCTTGTGAAATGCACACAGTTGTACAGCAGTTTGGTCATTCTTTGCCATTGTCCTTCTTTGGGATTGGAATGAAAACTTTTTCCAGTCTTATGGCCACTGCTGAGTTTTCCAAATTTGCAGGTATGTTGAGTGCAGCACTTTAACAGCATCATCTTTTAAGATTTGAAATAGCTCAGCTGGAATTCTGTCACCTTTGCCAGCTTTGTTTGTTTAATGCTTTCTACCAGTCAATCCTAAAGGAAATCAGTCCTGAATATTCATTCATTGGAAGGACTGATGTTGAAGCTGAAGCTCCAATACTGTGACCACCTGATGCGAAGAACTGACTCACTGGAAAAGACTCTGATGCTGGGAAAGATTGAAGGCAGAAGGGAATGACAGAGGATGAAATGGTTGGATGGCATCACCGACTCAATGGACATGAGTTTGAGCAAGTTCCAGGAGTTGCTGGTGGACAGGGAAGCCTAGTGTGCTGCAGTCCATGGGGTCGTAAAGAGTCAGACATGATTGAGTGGCTGAACTGAACTGAACTGAATCCTTCCTAAGGGCCCACTTGACTTCACACTCCAGGATGTCTGGCTCCAGGTGAGTGACCACACCATTGTGGTTATCCAGGTCATTAAGACCCTTTTGTTCTTATATTCTGTATATTCTTCTGTATATTTATTCTGTATGGTCTGTATATCCTTGCTGCCTCTTCTTAATCTCTTCTGCTTCTGTATAGTCCTTCCTTGCCATTTCTGTCTTTTATCATGCCCAACCTTGCATGAATGTTTCCTTAATATCTCCAATTTTCTTGAAGAGAGCTCTAGTCTTTCCCATTCTATTATTTCCCTCTATTTCTTTGTATTGTTCACTTAAGAAGGACTTCTTATCTCTCCTTTTCTATTCTCTGAAAATTTGCATTCAGTTTGGTATATCTTTCCCTTTCTCCCTTGCCTTTCACTTCTCTTCTTTCCTCTGCTATTTGTAAATCCTCCTCAGACAACCATTTTGCCTTCTAGTATTCCTTTTCCTTTTGGGTGGTTTTGGTCACTGCCTCCTGTACAATGTTAAGAACTTCCTGTCCATAGTTCTTCAAGCACTCTCTCTACTGGGTCTAATCCCTTAAATCTATTCATCCCTTGTACTGTATAATCATAAGAAATTAGATTTAGGTCATACTTGAATGGCCAAAATCACTGCAATGGTGATTGCAGCCATGAAATTAAAAGACACTTACTCCTTAGAAGGAAAGATATGACCAAACTAGATAGCATATTCAAAAGCTGAGACATTACTTTGACAACAAAGGTCCGTCTAGTCAAGGCTATGGTTTTTCCTGTGGTCATATATGGATGTGAAAGTTGGACTGTGAAAAAAGCTGAGCGCTGAAGAATTGATGCTTTTGAACTGTGGTGTTGGAGAAGACTCTTGAGAGTCCCTTGGGCTGCAAGGAGATCCAACCAGTCCATTCTAAAGGAGATCAGTCCTGGGTATTCTTTGGAAGGACTGATGGTGAAGCTGAAACTCCAATACTTTGGCCACCTCATGCGAAGAGTTGACTCATTGGAAAAGACTCTGATGCTGGGAGGGATTGAGGGCAGGAGGAGAAGGGGATGACAGAAGATGAGATGGCTGGATGGCATCACCAACTCAATGGACATGAGTTTGAGTGAACTCTGGGAGTTGGTGATGGACAGGGAGGCCTGGCGTGCTGCAATTCATAGGGTCACAAAGAGTTGGACACAACTGAGCAACTGAACTGAACTGAACTAAATGGCCTAGTGATTTTCCCTACTTTCTTCAGTTTAAGCCTGAATTTTGCAATATGGAGCTTATGACCTGAGTGACAGTCAACTCCAGTCTTGTTTTTGCTGACTGTACAGAGCTTCTCCATCTTCAGCTGCAAAGAACATAATCAGTCTGATTTTGGTGTTGACCATCTGGTGATGTCCATGTGTAGAGTCGTCTCTTATGTTGTTGGAAGAGAGTGTTTGCAATGACCAGCGTGTTCTCTTGACAAAACTCTGTTAACCTTTGTTCTGCTTCATTTTATACTCTAAGGCCTAACTTGCCTATTTTTCCAGGTATCTCTTGACTTCCTACTTTTGTATTCCAATCTCCTATGATAAAAAGGACATCTTTTTTTGGTGTTAGTTCTAGAGGGTCTTGTAGGTCTTCATAGAACTGTTCAATATCAGCTTATTCAGCATTAGTGGTTGAGGCAAAGACTTGGATTACTGTGAAGTTGAATGATTTGCACTGGAAACAAACTGAGACCATTCTGTCATTTTTGAGACTGCACCCAAATACTGCATTTTATACTCTCTTGTTGACTATGAGGGCCACTCCATTTCTTCTAAGGGATTCTTGCCCACAGTGGTAGATATAATGGTCATCTGAATTAAATATGCCTGTTCTCATCCATTTTACTTATAGTTCACTAAGATGTCAATGTTCAATCTTGCCGTCTCCTGCTTGACCACCTCCAATTTACCTTGATTCATAGATCTAACATTCCAGGTTCCTATGCAATATTGTCCTTTAGAACATCAGACTTTCCTTTCATCACCAGGCACATCCACAACTAAGCATCATTTCCCTTTTGGCCCAGACACTTCTTTCTTTCTGAAGCTATTAGTAATTGCCATCTGCTTTTCTCTAGTGGCATATTGGACACCTTCCAATCTAGGGGGCTCATCTTCCAGTATCATATCTTTTTGCCTTTTCATATTGTTTATGGGATTCTCACAGTAAGAATATTAGAGTGGGCTGCCATGTCCTCCTCCAGTGGACCACATTTTGTCAGAACTCTTCTCTGTAACTCATCCATCTTGGGTTTTCCTGCCTGGCATGGCCTATAGCTTCATTGAGTTATGCAAGTCCCTTTACCACAACAGAGCTTCCCTTGTAGCTCAGTCAGTAAAGAATCTGCCTGCATTACAGGAGACCCGGGTTCAATCCCTGGGTTGGGAAGATCCTCTGGAGAAGGAAATGGCAACCCACTTCAGTATCCTTGCCTGGAAGATCTCAGGGACACAGAAGCCTGGTGGGCTCCAGACCATGGGGTCACAAAGAGTCGGGCACGACTGAGCGACTAACACTTACTTACTTATTTACCACAGCAAGGCTATGATCTACTAAGCAGTCTATTAGGTACAGCCTAACTCAAATGAGTTAAGTGAGGCAGCATGTGAAGTGGACAGAGTAGAGCCTGACACATAGTCAGCACTCAGTAAATGTTGACAAACANTCTAATCCCTTAAATCTATTCATCCCTTGTACTGTATAATCATAAGAAATTAGATTTAGGTCATACTTGAATGGCCAAAATCACTGCAATGGTGATTGCAGCCATGAAATTAAAAGACACTTACTCCTTAGAAGGAAAGATATGACCAAACTAGATAGCATATTCAAAAGCTGAGACATTACTTTGACAACAAAGGTCCGTCTAGTCAAGGCTATGGTTTTTCCTGTGGTCATATATGGATGTGAAAGTTGGACTGTGAAAAAAGCTGAGCGCTGAAGAATTGATGCTTTTGAACTGTGGTGTTGGAGAAGACTCTTGAGAGTCCCTTGGGCTGCAAGGAGATCCAACCAGTCCATTCTAAAGGAGATCAGTCCTGGGTATTCTTTGGAAGGACTGATGGTGAAGCTGAAACTCCAATACTTTGGCCACCTCATGCGAAGAGTTGACTCATTGGAAAAGACTCTGATGCTGGGAGGGATTGAGGGCAGGAGGAGAAGGGGATGACAGAAGATGAGATGGCTGGATGGCATCACCAACTCAATGGACATGAGTTTGAGTGAACTCTGGGAGTTGGTGATGGACAGGGAGGCCTGGCGTGCTGCAATTCATAGGGTCACAAAGAGTTGGACACAACTGAGCAACTGAACTGAACTGAACTAAATGGCCTAGTGATTTTCCCTACTTTCTTCAGTTTAAGCCTGAATTTTGCAATATGGAGCTTATGACCTGAGTGACAGTCAACTCCAGTCTTGTTTTTGCTGACTGTACAGAGCTTCTCCATCTTCAGCTGCAAAGAACATAATCAGTCTGATTTTGGTGTTGACCATCTGGTGATGTCCATGTGTAGAGTCGTCTCTTATGTTGTTGGAAGAGAGTGTTTGCAATGACCAGCGTGTTCTCTTGACAAAACTCTGTTAACCTTTGTTCTGCTTCATTTTATACTCTAAGGCCTAACTTGCCTATTTTTCCAGGTATCTCTTGACTTCCTACTTTTGTATTCCAATCTCCTATGATAAAAAGGACATCTTTTTTTGGTGTTAGTTCTAGAGGGTCTTGTAGGTCTTCATAGAACTGTTCAATATCAGCTTATTCAGCATTAGTGGTTGAGGCAAAGACTTGGATTACTGTGAAGTTGAATGATTTGCACTGGAAACAAACTGAGACCATTCTGTCATTTTTGAGACTGCACCCAAATACTGCATTTTATACTCTCTTGTTGACTATGAGGGCCACTCCATTTCTTCTAAGGGATTCTTGCCCACAGTGGTAGATATAATGGTCATCTGAATTAAATATGCCTGTTCTCATCCATTTTACTTATAGTTCACTAAGATGTCAATGTTCAATCTTGCCGTCTCCTGCTTGACCACCTCCAATTTACCTTGATTCATAGATCTAACATTCCAGGTTCCTATGCAATATTGTCCTTTAGAACATCAGACTTTCCTTTCATCACCAGGCACATCCACAACTAAGCATCATTTCCCTTTTGGCCCAGACACTTCTTTCTTTCTGAAGCTATTAGTAATTGCCATCTGCTTTTCTCTAGTAGCATATTGGACACCTTCCAATCTAGGGGGCTCATCTTCCAGTATCATATCTTTTTGCCTTTTCATATTGTTTATGGGATTCTCACAGTAAGAATATTAGAGTGGGCTGCCATGTCCTCCTCCAGTGGACCACATTTTGTCAGAACTCTTCTCTGTAACTCATCCATCTTGGGTTTTCCTGCCTGGCATGGCCTATAGCTTCATTGAGTTATGCAAGTCCCTTTACCACAACAGAGCTTCCCTTGTAGCTCAGTCAGTAAAGAATCTGCCTGCATTACAGGAGACCCGGGTTCAATCCCTGGGTTGGGAAGATCCTCTGGAGAAGGAAATGGCAACCCACTTCAGTATCCTTGCCTGGAAGATCTCAGGGACACAGAAGCCTGGTGGGCTCCAGACCATGGGGTCACAAAGAGTCGGGCACGACTGAGCGACTAACACTTACTTACTTATTTACCACAGCAAGGCTATGATCTACTAAGCAGTCTATTAGGTACAGCCTAACTCAAATGAGTTAAGTGAGGCAGCATGTGAAGTGGACAGAGTAGAGCCTGACACATAGTCAGCACTCAGTAAATGTTGACAAACATTAACGCAGAGGCAGGATAGGAGAAAGTGTCAGAAAGGCCTTGGTCAGTACTGGAAAGCAGGGGGAACCTTCTGGTCTGGAGGCAGTTTCAGAAGAAGAAAAGTAAAATAAAATACTACAATTCATATCCTGTAATAAACCACATGGAATAGAATTAAAAAGAGTATATGTATATTCTTTATGAATATGTATGTATATATACATATATATGTGTGTATATATTGTGTATACATATATATATTATGTGTGTGTGTGTATATATATATATATATATATATATATATGTCTTCCCTGGTGGCTCAGAGGTTAAAGCATCTGCCTCCAATGCGGGAGACCCCGGTTCAATCCCTGGGTCAGGAAGATCCCCTGGAGAAGGAAATGGTAACCCACTCCAGTATTCTTGCCTGGAGAATCCCATGGATGGAGAAGCCTGGTAGGCTACAGTCCACAGGGTCGCAAAGAGTTGGACACAACTGAGCGACTTCACTTACTTACTTATATTTATATATTATATACATAACTGGATCATTTTGCTGTATACCAGAAACTAACACAACATTGTATATCAATTATAAAAAAACTGAAATAAATAAAGCACCATAAAGAAATTAGAGGAACTTGAAGGAAGCAGCTCTGCTCTTCTCGGTGGCCCTCCAACTTGGGGATTTGTCTGAAGTCCCTTCCCCACTCTCCATTGCTCTCTGCCTACTTCTGGGTGAGGCCTGCCCCACAGTGGCAGGCAGCCTTGTGTTTTCCCCTTCGCATCCCCCTTGACCCCCACCACCAGGATGCACACGGTGACTGATACTCAATTTGGACAGCAGTCTCCATTCCCCACTCACCCAAGCCACTGCAGGATCCTGAAATACTGATGGGCAGCCTGGCTTAGAAAGCTATACTACTTCTCCCAGACATAAGGTCCAGCCCCCAGGTTCTGCTTACACACCTCCAGGGACAGAGGAAACCCACCCCCAAGACAGTTGGGAATGCTTACTGATGATCTTTATAAACTCTGAGACCTCAGGCCAGACCAATTGAGCCATCACCTATATCTGGATGAGGGGAAGGCAATTCCATGGATTCTGCCAGCCCCAGGCAGTAGATTTTTTTAATATTTGATAAGAATGTCCCTGATGGCTCAGACAGTAAAGAATCTGCCTGCAATATGGGAAACCTGGGTTTGATCCCTGGGTTGAGGAGATCCCCTGGAGAAGGGAATGGCAATCCATTCCAGTATTCTTGCCTGGAGAACTCTATGGACAGAGGAGCCTGGCAGGCTATAGCCCCTGGGGTTACAAAGAGCAGCTACACTTTCACTTTCAAGAATTTTTAGCTGTTTCTCAAATTGTAGAGAAGGAAACTAAAAGAAAGAGATTTGCTGAGAGTTCAGGTAGGCTGAGATTGAATAGATATGGCTGCCCTAGAATAAAGAAGACCAAAGTAAGGCAAGCCTTATACTTCTATCCCCCTTCACCTCCTAGGGCCATCTCAGAGATGACATGCCCTATGTGGGTCACCAGACAGTTCCCTCTGCCTCTGTACCAAATCCCATCCACAGTCTCCTAACTGCTTCTCTGGTGCAGTAGGACAACAGTCTCCTACACAAAGCAGCTGGGTTTTTCCTTTGTAATCCATCACCTAGGGGCATGTCTTTGTGCAGAAAAGACTCAAACCCTCAAGTTGGCCCTTCTTTTAATTAAATGTTTTTAGGATTATCCTTTTTACCCATCTGGTCTTGTAATCCCCATGTTGTCTCTAAGTAATAGCAGCCATAGCAGACTCTTGTATGGCACTTGGGGTAGGCAGGCCCTGTTCTCAGTGCTTTATATACACCAACTCATTTGATCCAATTCACAAGCCTTTGATGGCGGGGCTTTACTATCTCCATTTTGCAGATGAGGAAATTGAGGCACTGAGATCAAGAAACTTTCCTGATACTACACATGTACTGAGTGAGGTGTCCTTGTCCATAAATTTCAGTGTGTTTCATGCTCTCCCCATGTGTCCCCTTTTCCCCCATCCCCTCAGGGTCACCACAGAGACTGTCAGCCTCCACCTCCAGCTCCTAGAGGCCATAACCCCAGCCCTGCTTACCCGCAATAATCTAACCCTGGGACCTCCCTTCCCACCCGGTTTGGATAACCTCCTTCCCTGGTATTCCCAACCCCAACCCAGAAGGCCCCTTCCAGAACCCTCCCCTCAGGGAGCCCCAGGCCCCATGTTTGGCTGGGCTCCAGGAGGACTAAGCAGTCTGTGATTTGTCCTTTCAAAAGGCTGCTCTTCCTGCAGGGCTGAGAGCCAGGAGGCCCCACGAGGCAGCTCAGACCCAGCCACGTGAGGCCCCTTCCCTTCCCGGTGCCCCAGGCCCCGATGACTCAGAGCCTGGCAGCTGTGGTCACCACCCTTCCCTGGGGTGTGAGTGCTGGTGTGGGCAGGGTGGGGGAGGAGGCAATCTTAGCAGCACTGCTTGGCATCCACACAAGCTCCTGTTGGGTGGGAATGCTTCTTAGCTTCTGTCTCAGAACCAACTGTCTCTTTCGAACAATAGGCTGAGTAACTTCATATTATCCAACATTCTCTCAAGGCAAGAATTTCAAGGCTGCAGAACAGCAACTTCTCCATCATTGCTCAACTTCCCGCTCCTGATTGTTTCCAGATTCCACATGACTACAGACCTTCTCGTCTAAACATTCTTGCTTTCTGTACCAACAGTTTCATTGCTTCTGGAAAGTAGGGTGCTAGTGTGTTCAATCCCAGGGATAAAGACTTCTAAAAAATCATTAAGTTTTCTAGATGGCTGTGAGCTGTGGTCACTGGATGGACTCAAGCCAGTGACCTACAAGCCAGTGACCTAAAGAGTCACTTTAACTTTTTAAAGAATCTGACTTGAGAAAAAATTAAGACTAAGATTAGCATTTCAACATAGGAGAGTCAGAAAACAGGCTGAAATTCCTGCAACTGCATACCACAGCATGCAGATGCATGTAGCACTGGACAGTGAACAGAGCTCTTTGCTATAAACAATCACATTTTCTGGTTAAGAGAGAAATTAAAATTTACCAATCCTAAGGAAAATATGGAGCAGCAAAACTCAGACACAGAGCCGGTGGGAGCTAATTGGTATAGCAACCTTGGAGAACTATGTGGAAAATACACACGCTATGCTCCAACAGTTCCACCCCTGGTATAGTTTCATCTTGAAATAGTCTCAAATAATCTAAGGGCAGAATGAAAATGTTCTATCTCTTAACTGTGGTGGCAGTTACCAAACTGTACATCCATTAAAACTCACAGAAATATATACACAAAAGAGTGAATCTTTGAAGATTTAAAGACTAGGGAGGGACTTCCCTGGTGGTCCAGTAACTGACTCCATGTTCCCAATGTAGGGGGCCCAGGTTCAATCTCTGGTCAGGAAACTAGATCTCACAGGCCACAACTAAGACCCGGTGCAGCCAAATAAGTAAACAAATAAATGTCAGGGAATTTGCTGGCATCCAGTGATTAGGACTCCGCTCTTTCACTGCCATGGCTCAGGTTCAATTCCTTGGGTAACTAAGATCCTGCAAGATGCATGACAAGCCCCCAACCTCCCAAAATTTAAAGGCCAGAAGAAAAAAAGTAGAATGAACAATTTAATTGAGGAATATATCCATATAGTGAGAATAAACTATTGGTAAAAGAAATAGGATGGACCTCAAATCATTATGTTGAGTGAAAACAGTCAGACACAAAACTGTATGAAGCTCAAGAACAGGTAAAACTAAACTACTACAGTTGAGGTCAGCTAGTGGTGACTCCAGCGTGTAGGTAACTGGGAGAGAGCAGGAGGAAAGCTTCTGGGATGCTAGACATGTCGACATGTTGAGCTGTGTGGTGCCTTCTCACATCTGTGCCCTGTGTTTAAGATATGTACCTTTGAGGAAATGTCAGTCTTTCCCCAATTTAAAAAGAAAACATTTTTTAAACTGCCATTGCAAATGACAAATAGCGACCAAATCCAATAATCCCCAGCCCCCTGACTCTGTCAGGCCTAGCACAGGATCCTGTGTGACTCTTAAACCATGTGAGTAGGCTGCATGTGGCTGCTCCCAGGCTCCTAGCCAGAGGTGGGAATTTCTGCCCTCACTTGGCATAAGCAAAACAACCTTTAAAACTGGCTGACAGCCCAGGATTTTAAACCGCTTCCTTGCCTGATCCACCCCTCTGTTTGATCATCCAGGAATAAAGTTGTATCTTCTCTTCCTGGTAGGGACTGCAGCACCTCTGCCCTATCCTCTGAAATTCCCAGGACAGGGAGGTCTTGGCCCAACCCAAATTGGAGAGGTGAACCCTAGCACCCTCTCTACCGGGCCCAGGCACCAAGGCCTTCTCTCAGGGAAGACTCTTGTCCTCACTTGATCACGGTCCCTTCCTTTTGTTTCCCCTGCAAAATGAGCTAAATGTGTGACCTGGTGTGATTAGGAGACACTAGGTAAAAGTGTTTGGGGCAGACTAAGTGATCACAACTGACTATGATGGGTTATGAGTGGGCCAGAGGTGGCCACAGCTGTCAGCACCTAGCTCAGTCTGGATGGTGTTAAGACATTCAGCCCCCATTGCTTTCTCCTCCCCATGTGATCTGGTCCAGAGGCCAGGGTGGTAAGAGGACTCTTAGAGCAGAAGCCAGGCAGCCGATCCCCACCTTCTTGCCTCTTGCGGAGGTGGGAAGGTGAAGAGTGAGAGTCCTGGACAGCTGGAATATCTACTCTGCTTGTATCTGCTGTGTGGCCTGGGGCAGGTGAGTGCCCTTTGAGTATCCAGGGGCCTTCTTCTCATAAAACCAGACCACTTGAGCATTTAGGGTGGTGCAAGCAAAGCTCAGAACTGTGCCCAGGGCTCTCTCTCTCCTCTCCCTCTACTTCTTCCTCTTTTTCAGGGGTCTGCACAAGTATTTTCCCTTTTCTGGGGTAAATCCCCTCACCCAGATAAGTCTGGCTTGGTGCCAGCTGCCTGCTCAGTGGAGGGGGCTTCTGGGCTACATTTCTTGAGTAGAAGCCCAGCCCCACCCTCCACCCACCCCCAACCCCGGCCAATATCATACCTCCTACCTATTGTGCCCTTGCAGCAGGCTCAAGACCAAGATTGAAGACCAAGGAGCTTAAGAAACTTGGGGTCGAGGGGACAAGCTAGAGACAGGGTAAGTGTCCTTTAGGCTCAGCCTATGACCCTCAAGTCTCTTCCTATTGCTCTGGCAAGAGACAGCCTGTTTTCCCACCTGCAGAATGGAGCAAATAACCATAGCAAGGTAGAACTTTAACAAAAAGTGGGAACGACACTTGACATGTTGTGTGAGCACTCTGTATCAGGCAGTGTCTTAGTTGTACATTTGCAAAGGAGCCCCTACCATCATAGCTCATATTTGGGCTGGTGTGGGAGAGAGTAATTTGCTGTGGTATTCCAAGGGGATTTCCTGACACACCCAGGTTTCTGGTTCTCCCAGATCGGCCCTTTCCCACTCTTTTACCTTGACCTTGTCACCTCCTAAGTGGTGGAACCTTTGCTGGAGTGCTGGGGATAATGAAAGTCATTTCCCTAATAGAGCAGGGACGCTTCTCGGAGGCATTAATATTTGAAATTGAATCTTAATAGAAATAGCAGCTTGAGGAGAGCACTCCTGAGCATAATATTGCAGATGCAAGGACAAGGAAATGTGAACAGCAACTATGAGGGATTTAATTCTGTGAGAGGTGAGGAATGAGGCAGGAGAGGGTCTAGGTCCTAAAGGCTATGAGACTTTTAAGTTTCTGAAGGCAATGGTGAGCCACTGAAAGTTCTTGGTGCAGAATTTAAGAATGGAGAGCTAGTTTAGGAAGGTGGACCCCAGAAGTGCTTGAGAAGCCAGATGAGGGAACAGGGAAGCTGCATCCAAAATCTTGGCAAGACTTGGGAAGAGGGTATGAGGCCACTTCCCCAGGAGTCTTCCAGCCCAAATCCAGTGACTTGCCTCTGCTGTATTACACCATCAGGGTCTGCCATAGTCTTATAAAGGGTTCCACAGGACACAATGCTACTTTCTCAACTTGCTCAGTGCTTTATTGAACCAAGACCCTTCCAGATGAACTCAGCAGAGCCTTCAAGAAGCCCTGCCCATATCCCGAGATTCAGAATCCAGAGGTGGCTGGCCTTAGTTTAGCTGCTTCCATAACATCTCCTTTTGAATATCTCCAAATCTTAAAGTGTAAAGATTTTGTTACAGACAGGCACATGGATACTCCTGCTGCAGGCACACTCACCTAAATGCCTTCAGTTCAGTGGTTTGTGGACAAGGCATTGTGGGTCTATGGCCATCCATACATCCACCATCCATCCGCACTTCCATTCGTCCATCTGTCCGTCCGTGACGAGACAGTAGCAAGTTCTGACATGGGTTCAGCCCCCAGAGTTCACAGCAGTGAGGGCTAGGTTTCCAGTGGGCTCAGGATGCAGGCCTTAACCCTCACCCAGGGGCCTCCATGGATAATAACATCCCTTTCTGAGCCACAGAAGCCAGGGCCAAGTGGGTTATGAATGACTGTGTCTTTAACAACTGGACAGGGAAAACCTAAACCTTAGCCTGTAACTATCCTGAGATGGAAAAAAAGAGATCAAGCATACAAACAACACTGAAACAGGAAAGAGGAAGAGCTCATGCTTGTGCTAGAGATGTTCACATGAAGAGACAGGAAGGAGAAAGGGGAATGTGGCACACATGCTTAGGAGTGTGTTAGCACCTGGGACATGTGCTAACTCCGAGGGTAGCAGTGGCTCCTCCTAGAAGGCTGGAGCTTTCTCTCAGCCACATACATATAAACAAAGCTCTTAGGAAAAAAGAGGCTTTTCTGAATACAGCAAGACAAAGGGTTAACCCAAACAAGGAAGAAAAAGACACCAAAAAGGCTCCTGTTAGACACAAATACTTCCTTTGAGCTAGACTTAATCCAATTTCACTTAGCAGGCTGGGCTCTCCTGAAGTGAGGGTGGGAGTGTCACCAGGATGTGGAACATGACTGGAGTGAAACAGAGGATCAGGGCTGGTGCAGGCAGATAGGACACCCTCACTGTCTTTTCCCTGGACAGTAGACCCTCAGCCCCGGAGGCCACAGGGCGGCTGATGCCCAGGCCGCACAAAGAAAGGAAGGTGGGTGGGACAGTGGCTGGCCTTTCACTGGTCTTGCAGGCGGCTGCAGAGCTCTCGCCGGCTCCGCTCACCAGCCCAGCTGCGTGTCTTGAGGCGGAAGGTCTTCATTTCATCCTTGAAGTCCTCATGGTTCATGGGCCGGTAGTCTTGAGGCTCACAGAACGTCTAGGGCAGGATGGGATGGGGCAATCAACATGGGGAACTGGGCAACTTCAGGGAGGACCCTGTCCTCTTTCATCCGAGGGCTACTGCCTAGTCAACCCCTTTCCCTGTAGCCCAACTCTCCCATGAAGGCTAAGGCCTCCCCCACCCATGGTACCGGGTGCTGTGGGAAGAAGTCCTTGTAGCCGCCTTTGAGTATATACATCTCAGGGTAGTAGAGGCTGGGGTAGTCGTTGGAGGCTCTGTCTCGTTCCCTGATGAAACGGCACCTGGGACCAGTAGGGGTGTCGGGGTGAGAGCTGGGTGTGCAGTGGGATGTATTAGGTGACCTGCTCCCTGCACCCACTCCTCTGGGAACCACAGAAGGCTTGAGTGTAGGAATGTCAGCCACAAGAACACTTTCAGTTCAGTCTAGCTAACTGGGTTCACAAGAGGTTGGGGAGACAGAAAAAAGCAAATCAAAGGGGCTCTGTGTTCAGAAGAGAGTTACAAATCTCTGTCTGAGACATTTCTTCTGGGCCAGGAAAGTGGAGGCAGAAGGGAGACAAGTGAACCAAGTTCAAGAGCTAAGAGTCAGAAGGTCTGGACAAGGCTTGGTAAGGAGGTGGAGAGAGGAAAGAACAATCAAACCCTGGAAGGTCAGCGTCACTGAGGACTGAGACAGGACCTTTGGATTTTAAGGACACCGCTGGAGAGTTACAATTAGGTTTTGTGGGCATGGCGGCAATGGACAGAGGGAAGATGAGAGGCCTGACGGAAAGGATGAGAGGAGACAGGAGGACAGTGCCGTGCACAGGGAAGCAGGGATATGGTCTGCTCCAAGCTGACTCCAAGGTGAGATAAGAGGCCCAGATCAAGGAGGGGCCAGGGCTGGGCTCACGCCTCTTGGCCACTGGATGGTTCCAGCACCCGAAAGCCTAAGCAGGGAAGGTAAGGAGCAGCACTAGCTGGCTGGGCAGAGCCGGGACTCACATGCGGGGGCCCCGCTCAGATGAAAATTCACAGTGGAAAATGAGGATGATTCTCTTATCCAGGCTGCAGGGTGTGATGGGGCTCTGTAGCAGGAAGGTCTCGGCATCCCGTTCCAGAGGCAGGTTCACAGCAGTCTGCCAGAGAAGCCAGAGGTCAGGCCACAGCTGTGCATGGCTGACCCCGCCCTGTGTGGTCCCCATCTTTCAGATGAGTGACTCCACCTCTTGAAGGGCAGATCCTACCCCATGAGAGGGTGCATCCTCTGGGCAGAGGAAGGACAGAACTGGATGAGTCTTCAGGGCCTCTCCCATCACCCTGCCTCACCTTGATGTGCCCGCCTTCATACTCATAGGGGTATCTGCAGTCGACAATCACAAACTTCTCCACGATGTGGCTGAACTTGCCTGTCAGCAGAGCCACCACCTGCAGGAGGCCGCAGAGGTGGGTCCCAGTGGTTCAGGCTGGCAGGCGGGGGCTGACCCAGTACTTGTAGCCTGACTCCAGGGGAGGTTAACAAGCAAACAGAAATCCCAAAGGAACCAAAAAATAGCTCATCCCTGCATACCGTTTCTGGTGAGATGTACTTGAGATCTTGGTGCTTTCCATCCACAGTTTGTAGGAGGAAGGCCTGAAGGGAAGGGGAGACAGAGAGTGACATTGGCAAAACTAGGAATCTGAGAAAAATGAATTTTTCCTCAAGTCTGAAAGCCAAACTTGCTTGACTTTCCCTTTTTTAAATATTTACTTGTTTTATCTGGCTGCATCCAGGCTTAGTTGCATGGGATCTTTGATCTTCACTGCTGCATGTGTGATTTTTTGCAGAACGTGAACTCTTAGTTGTGCCATGTGGGATCTAGTTCCCTAACCAGGAATCCAACCTGGGCCCTCTGCATTGGCAGCGTGGAGTCTTAGCCACTGGACCACCAGGGAAGTATCTGCTTTGACTTTCAAATTAACCTCTGGTTCCCATAACAACCAAGAGGTGCCTCTAGGGTCTGATCCCCAGAAAACAACCTTCCAAGGGGAAATGAACCCTCCATGCCTTCTATCCCCATGCTTTGCCAAGCAGGCCCCAGGAGGCCCCAAGCAAGATGGAAATCTCCAAGGTGGAGATACCACTGATGCCCTGGACAGGTTTGAAATAGGAGATCAAAGAGAGCCAGAGAGAGGAGTCTGGGTGAGACTACAGGATAAGATGCAAAGGGCCAAATGAGGGGCTTCTGGGAGAATGGGAGTCACTGAAGCAGTTGCTGGGCTCAGGGGCCACCTGGGACCGAGCCTCCTGAGGGTCCCACTGCTGGTACCTTGGAGTAATCCCCGATCAGTTCTCGGTGGTCACCGTCCAGGATATTCTCAATCTCATCATGACACAGAGACTTTGAGCGGAGAATGCGGGCTTTCTGTGAGGCAAGTGGTAGCCAGGGTCAGGGGTGAGGCTGTCCCTCAGTGCCCTGTCTGGTTAGTATCCCCCTTCCTTGCACCCTGCCCCCCTCTACAAACCCAGCTGAGAAGGGCTTACAGGGTGGACTTGGAGGGTGGCAGTCTAGCCCAGTCCCAGCCCAGGAGTGGGGTACTCACGGGTTCCTCAGCCTCCCGCAGCTCCTCCTCTGGAGGGGTCACGCTCCTTTTCCGCTTGTTCTGTACAGGCAGATCCCGGTCCTGCGGGCGCTCCAGCCTCTTAAGAATGGGCCGGATCACACTGCAGGGCATGGACGGAGAGCGGAAGAGCCGCTGGCACTTGCTGTACATGATGAGGTCCTGGCAGAGGCAGCAGGTCTGGGGTCAGGGTTCCTAGCCCCTGCTTTCCATACCAGTCTCACCCAGAGGGTAGGGCCCCACCACTCCCAAGTTTTGAGGGCCCTCTCCAGGGGCTCACCTGTTCCTCTTCCTTTTCTGAGGTCTTGACCAGTGGGGCACTAATGAGGCTCTCCATGCCTGGGGGAACTACGTCATTCTCCTGAGGCCAGATCAGCAAGGGTATGGTCACACTCGCAGGCACAGATCCAACACCTAAGGCCCCGAGTCCTCCGGGGCGGTTTTCCCAGTTCTCCCAGCAAAATTCCACACCAGCAGCCCTTGGTGACCCTGCTCACACCTCCACACAGGGCAGCCCCCAGGACCAGGAAACTGCGGGGCCCCACTCGCCAGAGGGACTTGCATAGATATGAGAATGATACAGGAAGACCAGGCTTCCCTTTGCCCTGTCCATCCACCCTCCACTGCAGCACCAGCCACTTCCTCTTCTCTGATTGGCCAGAGGTCAGGCTGTGACTCAGTTACCTCCAGTTCTTCTGACATTGAAATGAGGTCATAGTCTTGCTGTAGGAGCTCAGAGCTTACCTCTTTCAGATCTCAGGAAGGGAGAGGTAGGGGGCCTGACAAGGCAAGGCTGTTTACCTTTAAGTCAGTCTCCAGGATATCCACGAATCCATCGTCTTCCTCAACAGCTCCTGTGGAGGGGGTCAGGGAGAAGTGGCATCGGGCCATGGGGATCAGTTCCTCCACTTCCATCTTCCGCTCAGGGGTGAGACACTGCATGGGTGACGAAGGGGGAGAGGAGACAGAGGAGATTCAATATGGGGCCCCGAGACAAGTCTCCACCCTAACCTTCTGAGAAATAAGGTTCCCACTGCCTCAGGGCTCAGGATCACCCCCGTTTCCCGGGCTGCCTTCACAGGCACCTGCCCTGCGTGCATGCCTGCCCTGCATGGGTCAGCTCTCCTGGTATACCATCAGGTCGGGAGCTGAGCTTGGCCTCTGGGCAAAGGCTTCTCTGCGGCTGGCCCACTCCCCAAGAGCACAGGAGTGGCTGGGATATGTGGGTTTCCCTGGCATCTTGAAGACAAATCCATCCTGTGGGCAATACAGGGGGGTGCATGATCAGATGCCAGAAAAACCACTCCAGTAAGCCCCCCTCTCCCTGAAGTGCTTCGACTCTGGCCTTTTGGAAACGCACATTCTCTTTGTCCTCCCCAGAGCCGTGGGCAGCTTGGTCACACGCCTCAGTCTTCCTCCAGGTGCCAGACGCTTGGGAGTTGGTGATGTTCCGTAGCACAGGACTGTGGCCCAGAAGCCTCCCCTAGGGAGCCAGGAGGGCAGTAGGTACAGAAGGCTGCATTCCTCTAGTGCCAGCCCAGGCCCTACCTTCTCCCATCCCTGCTCCAACTCCCCCACATCCCCTGTCCACCTCCAAAGCCCCATCTCCCATAGCCAGGCAAGGGACACCCAACTGCTTCAAGTCCACCCTCTGAGAACCGGCCAGCAGGCCCAAGTCTCCCAATGGGTCTCAGAGGACACTCACCGGCAAGGACTGGAAACGTCGGATGGCAAACTGCTCACTGCAGAAGGAAACGGGGACACCTCAGGGCTGGAGAGTCAGGCTGTGCTGGAGAACATGCTGGGTGCCCCTCCACCACAGAGCCCTGTACATGCTGGGGCCTATTCCACCCACACGGGGCAGGGGAGCCTGTGCCACGAAGGCCAGAGCACTTACTTTTGAATAACTCGGCTGGCTGCCTGGATGGCCTGTTCGAATCTAGGACAGAGAACGGTCCCATTCAGCCTAGGTCTCCTCACAGCCCATTGCCTATCCCCAGCCTTGGGTCCTCGGTCCACAAGGCCCAGGGGAGCCAGAGCTCAGGCCAGGGGAAAGAGGAGGTAGGAAGAATGCAGTGCCTATCATGGGCCCAGGTATAGGGGAAGAGGGAGATAAGAGGCAGCCTGGGATTTTAAAAGCTGCCCTGAATGGAGGAGGCCTGAAGAATGGCAGTGAGAGACAGCTGGCGTAGGTCTTGGGGTAGCTGAGGAGTTACCAAGGCAACGGTCTCACCAGCCTGCCCACAGGCCTTCCACCTGTATGCAAATCACCTCAGCAGGGCCATATGGCTGCCAGGAAAGGCATCCATCCATCCCATGACAAGCCTTGTCCTGAGCATGTGGGTGTCTCCAGGGCCTGGATACCAGCAAGACAGGGCTTCCCTCCCCTTGTGTGGGGTAGTCCTGGCTCCTCCAAAACAGGAGCCTGGTTCAGTGTGCCCCTGGATCAGCCCCAGTCTGCCATGTCAGACCCCCTAGTGACAAATGTCCAAGGTCACAACCTCTCCTCCCTCCTGTGGAATTTTTGAACCCAGCCTCTATCCCACCCCCTCCTCCTGCCTTAGAAGGACCAGCAGGCAAAGAATTCCAACAGATGTTCCTTCTGAGCCCAGCTATGTTACCAAGGGCCACCTGCCAGGAAGGGCTTTTGTGTGTCTATGTGCGCGCACACACACACACACACACACACACACACAC
>SJYA01001894.1:590370-625769 GCA_006410615.1 Neotragus moschatus
CCTCTACACACACACACCTCTTTCTGTGGCTTTTGTGTATCTATGTGTACACACACACACACACACACCTCTTTCTGTGTAACCGTTAAGACAGGTGCAGTGTTGGTGGTGGGAAACTGAGGGCTAAAGTGTGAGGAGGATAGCCCCCACTCCCGACCCAGGTGGGGCAGGGTGGCTGTATGCAGCCAACCTGGCACCAGGATGACCAATTTAATTGGCTTGGTTTTCAGTCTGCACCTGGGCCCTAGGGGTAAAGCAGGTTCAGCTCTGTGTTATCATCCAAACCCAACCTGCAGTCCCCACACCACCACCCAATGCTCTCTCCATTTCCTGTTTATGAACAAACCTGCAGCCCAGCCCAGTCTGATCAAAGGCAATGGGAGGAAAGACAGCCACCGCCCTAAACCCAAATCCACAGTCCCTCAGCGCTGGCCGGGGATGTCCCTGCCTGACATGTAATGCCAGGCAGCTGCTCTCCATGCTGGGGCCTGAACAGCTGGATGGGAACAACTGTGCTCTGGAAGGTACTACTCATGCCCCACAACCAAGAAGCAGAGAACTGTGTTGAGCAGAGCCCCCCAACTTCTCCACTCTCCTTCACAAAGGGCCTGGTCCAAGAGTTGGCCAGCAGGTGAAATGTCACTGAAACCAGTGGTTACTGATAGGAGGGCCAAGGGCCAAACCAACTTGCAGCAACTGTATTGTTTGGCCTAGAGTAAATTAAAAACTTTGAACTAGTTGGACCATATTTTTAAATTGTGATAATTCACAGGAAAGAAAAATGTGTATAGGCAGAAAGGGCGCATACAGTCCTGTATTCCTGCAAGAGGCTCCCTGTGGCTAGGGGTTCCTTCCACCCTGGTCCTGAACCCATTCTAAGCTGCTCCCATGATAGTAGACCCTTCCCTGAGACAAGCAGAATGCCAGGACATGGCATGGGAAGGTCAATTAGCACCCTATACGGGGGTTCAAGGAGGTCTGTTTGCTCTCCCAAGCTCCCCTAGTGAGTTTAGAGTGGAACTAAAATTTCCAAGGGCAGGTTCCCCTCCTTGACCGTGTGGTCCCTCTTCGCTACTCACGTCTGCTCTGCCATGTTGGGGTCCATAGGGCTGGGAGAGTCCATGCACAGACCTGAGAGACAGAGTGCCTTGGTTTGAAAGTGGTGGCATTTCCTGCACACTTTTCTCTACCATGTCCCAACCCTATTCGGAGAAGTGGTAAAACCTGTTTTATCTTAGGTCTTGATACATTAAAAACTGAAACAAAATCCACCCATAGACCCCAAGGGCTGACACATTGCCAAGTTACACGGGGCTCCATTCCCTATTTACTATTCTCGTTGGAATTGCCTATTACTGTAGAAACTTTAAAGCCTAAAGTTTAGGCTTTAAATCAAAATTCTGCTAAGCATTTTTCTTGAACTGATTTAAAATAATTTGTTCTAGAAGAAATTACAGCTTTTAATGAAAGTTAAAGCTGAAGGCAAGTGAATGTTATAAAATGACAGACTTTCAGCCTAATTGCCTCCCAGGTGGGGCTGTGGTTTAGGACTTCGGTGCCTAGTTTTAAATAGTAAGATCTCATCTCCCTTGGAGGACCCCACCCAGCACCCGTCGCTCAGCCAGTCTATGCTGGGTGTGGTATACCCCACCAGAAGTGACCAGGGGGAGCCTGCTGGGGTCCCATCAGGTTNGTGGGGCTGTGGTTTAGGACTTCGGTGCCTAGTTTTAAATAGTAAGATCTCATCTCCCTTGGAGGACCCCACCCAGCACCCGTCGCTCAGCCAGTCTATGCTGGGTGTGGTATACCCCACCAGAAGTGACCAGGGGGAGCCTGCTGGGGTCCCATCAGGTTGTGGTGAGGATGTTAGTCTGACCAGCAGAGAAGTGGGGAGGCTTGGGTAGCCCCCCAAACTCCCCTGGCACCCCTGGGCCTCACCTGCATCAGAAGATTCAGAGGACTCAGACGACAGGGAGGATTCAGACGCCCGACGGGACAGGGATAGGCATGTGAGCAGGCTGCCTACCTGACTCTTTGGGGTCTCGCTGAGAAGGGAGCAGGGACCCAGGGAAGGAGAAAGGTAAATGTGGGGCTCAAGGGCTGGCTGGCCCATGTTCCCACCAACATCACGCCCTGCCCCCCAACCTCTAAAGGGCCCTTCCAGTCACTGCACTGTCTCCGGGAGGTGATGGCATCAAGGATCTACCCTCTTCTCAGGCCTTCTACAGAGGCCCTAGTGTCTTCTCTTTGTCGATTGATTAAAGGTTCTCCTGGGTGCAGGGAAGGTGAACTCAGAGCAAGAGCAAGGAGGTGGGCTGGGACCATCCTGGGGAATGGTGGGGCAGCAGACAGCCCTAGAGGGCCATCCCCTAAACTCTAAAGGTCCCAACCCACCCACAAGCCTTTCTGGAGGAATGGCCAAGCCTTTGGCCTTTATTGCTTCAAGGACAACTCAGCCTGGAGCTGCAGACTTGCTCAGGGAACATGACCAGTGTTTACCCCCTTTACCCCAGGAAAGAACTGAGGGTGGAGGGAACAGGACCACCCTCAAATTCCCCCTTCAGGCTCAGGATCCCCTGCCTGGGGGAAAATGGTGGAGATTTGAGCCAAGATTAGGGAGGCAGCATGGTGGAGGTGGAGAAGAGGGTCTCCTGAGAACTGTGGCAGCCAAGAACAAGTCACCTGGAGGGTGTGAGCAGCACAGCTCGGTCCTGAGCCTTGAAGCAGGCTGTGTCTGGGATGCCTCTCCGTTTGGCACCCATGCCGGGTTCCAGAGAGGCCTGGGACCAAACCCTAGTGCAGGCCTCCCACCCTACACCAAGCATCCCTGGGGCCCCCTACCTGCCGAGCCCAGCGAGGTGGTGCATAGTCTGGGTGAGGGTGGTGACCGGCGAGGAAGCGGCCGCGCGCTCCGGAGACCCCAGGAGTCCATGAGCCCCCAGCCGGAGGCCCGGGAGGTGGCCAGGACGCTGGGCGCCACCACGCATGCCGGCCAGACTGAGAGCCGAGCCTGCCACGGGCTCCGGCTGGGGCAGCTCCATCGCGGTGGGGCGGGCGGGCCTGGCGTAGGGCGACCAACAGACCCCGGGCACAGCTGGCCTGGACGAGGTAGGGAGCCGGCCCGGGGTGGAGGGGAAGGGAGGGAGGAAGAGCAACGGGGCAGGAGAGAGAGGAGAGGGAAGTGGGGAGGGTGGGGAAGGGAGGAGGGACTCGGGGACAAGCCACCAGCCCAGGAAGCCTCTAGCAGAGGCTGCCACCTCCACCTCCTTATATATTCGAAAAATAACAGCGGCCGCGCCGCCGGACGCCGCCAATGGGGGCGCAGTAAAGAAGAGAGGCGGGACAGAGGGCGGGGCTAGTGTGTTGGAAGGCGCCGAGGCTGGACCAGCCTGGCCTCGCCCAGTTCCAGGCTTTGGGTCGGGTGGAGGAATCAAGGAATTAACCCTGGCACTCCCTCCCAGCCAGGGTTCAAGGAGCCGGGCTTCTCAAATTCCGATTCTCAGTATGTGGTTTGGAGATACCCACGCCCCCCACCCCCTCGCCCCAGGGAAGAGGGCCTCGGGAGATGCAACAACTCCCTAGAGTAGCCTCAGAGGGACCCCATCGTTTAACATCACTTACAAGTACCGGCTGGCATCATGATAGCCTCCATTCCAGGAATCTGCGGAATACAGCTGTGCAGTGTGGTCTGTGTTCGCCTTTCCACTTTACCGACAGAGACGATGAGGCGTAGAGAAAGAAGTTCATTAACTCGTTCAAGGTCACATGATTGTGCAGATGGTAAAGTTGAGATTCACTCTAGATATATCTACTCTCCCAGCTTCCCTGACCCCGCGACTGGCAGCTCCTGAGGCAGCCCCCAAGGGTAATTCCCACGGGGAGCCCCCAGTGCTGGAGGTGGACCCGCGGTGGGGGCTGACACATAACTAGCCAGTCTTTCCGTGGGTCCCCGGTTAGATGTGATCCCAAGCCGCCCAGTTTTTCCCAGCAGCTCCAGAGGAGGCTCTAATGATTGGTCTAGTCGTGAGTTTTGGCAGTGAGGACAAAAGAGGGTGTCAGCAATCTCCGAACCCAGTTATGGAATGCCTATTGATGGTTTGGCTAATTTGGTTCCAATGTTTAATTGGTGTTTCTTTGATCGGGGAGGCTGAATTTGTCACTGGTTTTAACTGAGCATCTTCTAATTATCTGATTACCTGCTAGTGAGCTCTTTGTCCTTGACTGTGGTGGGAAGGCTGCACTCAAAAGCTAGTGGGGAGTAAGCTGTTTTTGCACCCCATCTTTCCAGGGAAAAAGTGGCCTCCAGCTTATCATGTCATAGCTCAAGAATGCTGGCACTGCAGCCTTGAGCCCCTTCCCATACAACTCCAATCTTTCAGGCCAAGGAGCAGTAGTGGGGGATGGGAGGGGGGTGGCAGAAAGGAGAGCCGGGCACTGGGGGCTGGGGCAGACCAGGAGAAACAGGGAAGAAGGGAATGAGAAGACCCCAGTCCCATCTGAGAGGGATGAGGAGGGTGGGGATGTGACAAAAGTAGATTACGAACCCCAGACAAATCTTGAGGACCCTTCCCTAGTCACTATAGTGAATGTGTTGCATATTCTTCCCGAGTTTAGTCTAAACAGTCCTGCTGCTGCTGCTAAGTCACTTCAGTCGTGTCCAACTCTGTGCGATCCCATAGACGGCAGCCCACCAGGCTCCCCCGTCCCTGGGATTCTCCAGGCAAGAACATTGGAGTGGGTTGCCATTTCCTTCTCCAATGCATGAAAGTGAAAAGTGAAAGTGAAGTCACTCAGTTGTGTCCGACTGTTAGCAACCCCATGGACCGCAGCCTACCAGGCTCCTCTGTCCATGGGATTTTCCAGGCAAGAGTACTGGAGTGGGATGCCATTGCCTTATAGAAACAAAATGGAAGACACATAGGTAATTTAAAATTTTTCTAGTAGGCAAATTTTTAAAAGTAACAAGAAACAGATAAACTTTAATATTTTATTTAACCTAATATATTGTTTTTAATTTCAGCTTGAGAACTTTTTAATATTTTTATTTATTTATTTGGTTATGCAAGCTCTCAATTGGAGCACGTGGGATCTTGGATCTTGGATCTTTGCTGTGGCATGCAGGATCTTCAGCCATGGCATGTAGGATCCAGGTCCCCAACCAGGGACCAAACCTATCACCCCTACACATTGGGAGCATGGAGTCCCAGCCACAGGGACCACCAGTCAGTCAGTTCAGTCGCTCAGCCATGTCCAACTCTTTGTGACCCCATGGACTGCAGCACACCAGGCTTCCCTGTTCATCACCATCTCCCAGAGCCTGCTCAAACTCATGTCCATTGAGTCAGTGATGCCTTCCATCTCATCCTCTGTCATCACCTTCTCTGCCTGCCTTCCANAGCATGGAGTCCCAGCCACAGGGACCACCAGTCAGTCAGTTCAGTCGCTCAGCCATGTCCAACTCTTTGTGACCCCATGGACTGCAGCACACCAGGCTTCCCTGTTCATCACCATCTCCCAGAGCCTGCTCAAACTCATGTCCATTGAGTCAGTGATGCCTTCCATCTCATCCTCTGTCATCACCTTCTCTGCCTGCCTTCCATCTTTCCCAGCATCAGGGGCTTTTCCAATGAGTCAGTTCTTCTCATGAGATGGCCAAAGTATTGGAGCTTCCACTTCAGCATCAGTTCTTCCAATGAATATTCAGGGTTGATTTCCTTTAGGATTGACTAGTTTGATCTCCTTGCAGTCCAAGGGATCCTCAAGAGTGTTCTCCAACACCACAGTTCAAAGGCATCAATTCTTCACACTCAGCTTTTGTTACAGTCCAACTCTCACATCCATACCTGACTACTGGAAAAACCGTAGTTTTGACTAGACGGACCTTTGTCCATAAAGTAATGTCTCTGCTTTTTAATAGGCTCTCAATGTTTGTCATAGCTTTTCTTCCAAGGAGCAAGCGTCTTTTAATTTCATGGCTGCAGTCACCATCTGCAGTGATGTTGGAGCCCAAGAAAATAAAGTCTGTCACTGTTTCCATTGTTACCCTATCCATTTGCCATGAAGTGATGGGACTGGATGCCATGATCTTTGTTTTTTGAATGCTGAGTGTTAAGCCAGCTTTTTCACTCTCCTCTTTCATTTTCATCAAGAGGCTCTTTACTTGCTCTGCACTTTCTGCCATAAGGGTGGTGTCATTTGTGCATCTGAGGTTACTGATATTTTCCCTAGCAATCTTGATTCCAGCTTGTGCTTCATCCAATCTGGCATTTCGCATCATGTACTCTGCATATGTTATATAAGCAGGGTGACAAGATACAGCCTTGACATACTCCTTTCCAGTTTGGAACCAGTCGGTTGTTCCATGTTCAGTTCTAACTATTGCTTCTTGACCTGCATACAGATTTCTCAGGAGGCAGGTAAGGTGGTCTGGAATTCCCATCTCTTTCAGAATTTTCCACAGTTTATTGTGATCCACATAGTCAAAGGCTTTGGCACAATCAATAAAGCAGAAGTAGATGTTTTTCTGGAACTCTCTTGCTTTTTCTATGATCCCACAGAAGTTGGCAATTTGATCTTTGGTTCCTCTGCCTTTTCTAAATCCAGCCTGAATATTTTGAAGTTTTCAGTTCATGTACTGTTGAAGCCTCACTTGGATAATTTTGAGCATTACTTTGCTAGCGACCACCAGGGAAGTCCCTAATGTAATGGATTTTTAAAGTTATCATTTCAACATGTTATCAATATAAAAATTGTTAATGAAATGTTTTACATACTTTTTTCCTGATACTAAGCCTTCAAAGTCCAATGTGCATCTTACACACACAGCACATCTCAATTTGGAACTGCCATATTTCAAGTGTTCAGTAGCCTCAATGGGCTACTCTAGTGGACAGTGTGTATCTTTATATTCAATTGTATGACCATATTTTTATAAATCTACAAACAGTATATAAAACAATGTTTTATACCTTGCTTTCTTTTATTTGAAGATATATTTACTCAATTCTCTAATGCTGTACATTTATTAGCTTTTAAATGATGCAACAGATATGCACAGAATGAATTCCTAAAGAGAAATTGCTGGACAGAATGGGCTTTATTGAAACCTTCTTTTCCTTTTCCTAAATCTTATTTTCTGAAGCTGAGTTTTTGAAGAGCAGATAGCAGATCATTTACCTCTCCCCTGTCTCCCAGTACCTCAAATAGGCCTGAGCCCGAGGTTGGTCCCTCTAACCCCAATATCATACTTCTAGAAATTTCTCTTAAGATGATAAAAGTACATACAGATGTATGTTTATAATACTGAATAACAATGGAAAATGAAGAGTAAGCTGAGTGTCCTTCAACAGGGGCCTAGGGCAATGAGGGTGGTTCCTGTAAACTGTGCAATACCTGAAGCATCTAAGGAGAACAGGCATTGGGAGGATAGGGATGCTTGAAACCTGGCAGGCCCAATAATTCTTGTTCAGTCACTGTCGTGTCTGACTTGGTGACTCCATGGACTGCAGCATGCTAGGCTTCACTGCCCTTCACCATCTCCTGGAGCTCACTGGAATTCATGTCCTCTGTCGTCCCCTTCTCCTCCTGCCTTCAATCTTTCCCAGCATCAGGGTCTTTTCCAATATGTCACCTCTTTGTATCAGGAAGCCAAAGTACTGGAACTTCAGCTTCAGCATCAGTCCTACTAATGTTAATTTAGGGTTGATTTCCTTTAGGATTGACTGGTTTGATCTCCTTGCAGTCCAAGGGACTCTCAAGAGTCTTCTCCAACACCACCGTTCCAAAGCATCAATTCTTCGGTGCTTAGCTTTCTTTATAGTCCAACTCTCACATCCATACATGACACCTGGAAAAACCATAGCTTTGACTAGATGGACCTTTGTCTGCAAAATAATGTCTCTGCTTTTTAATATGCTTTCTAGGTTTGTCATAGCTTTTCTTCCAAGGAGCAAGCGTCTTTTAATTTCAAGGCTGCAGTCACCATCCACAGTGATTTTGGAGCCCAAGAAAATAAAGTCTGTCACTGTTTCCATTGTTACCCTATCCATTTGCCATGAAGTGATGGGACTGGATGCCATGATCTTTGTTTTTAGTTTTTTTGAATGTTGAGTGTCAAGCAAGCTTTTTCACTCTCCTTTTTCACCTTCACCAAGAGGCTTTTCAGTTCTTCTTTGCTTTCTGCCATAAGGGTTGTGTCATCTGCATATCTGAGGTTACTGATATGTCTCCCAGAAATCTTGATTACAGCTTGTGCTTTATCCAGCCCAGGATTTCACATGATGTACTCGGCATATAAGTTAAATAAGCAGGGTGACAGTATACAGCCATGATGTACTCCTTTCTCAATTTGGAACCAGTCTGTTGTTCCATGTCCAGTTCTGTTGTTTCTTGACCTGCATACAGGTTTCTTAGAAGGAAGGTAAGGTGGTCTGGTATTCCTATCTCTTTAAGAATTTTCCACTGATTATGGAATGATTACCCATTGAGCTTTTGGAAAATAGTCTCTTACAGAAAGGGTTCCTAGACTAAAAGAATTTTGAATCTCATTGATGCACATATTTATTGATATGAGAAAATATTTATAATATGGGCTAAAATATTATGCCAAGTGTGGTCCCATTAAAAATAATATGCACAGATAAGTATCCTACAGGGGTATTCTCTGAGTGGTGGAATGAATGGTAATCAAATGGTTTATCTTAAAATTTTTCTGTATTTTAAAATATCTTCCAAAGAACAGGTATAATTTTTAGACTAATTAAAAGAACATGGTGGTACAGTGGATTAGAATCTTCTGGCCAACACAGGGAACACAGGTTCTATCCCTGGTCCCAGAAGATTCCACATGCCATGGAGCAACTAAGCCCACACAACACAACAACTGAGGCTCTGTGCCCTAGAGCCCATACTTGGCCCACACATGCTCTGCAACAAGAGAAGCCACCATAATTGGAAGCCCATGCACTGAAATGAAGAGTAGACACCACGTGGTGCAACTAGAGAAATCCCACAGGCAGCAACCAAAAATAAACAAATAAATCTTTTTAAAAATCAAGAAGTACTTAAAAAAGAAGTACTAGGATGTCTCTAGTGGTCCAGTGGTTAAGAATCTGCCTTCCAATGCAGGGGACTAGGGTTCAATCTCCGCTCAGGGAACGAAGATTCCACATGCAGCAACACAACTACCAACTCACAGGCCTCAACCACAGAAATGCACATGCCTCAATGAAGAGCCCAACTTGCACACCACAATGAAGACCCAGTGCCACCAAAATAGAACGGAAAAGAACGTGATCTCCATCTGGCCATTCCTCAAACGATTAAACATAAAGTTACCATGAGAAAAGGAGAAAAGGAAAGATATACCCATTTGAATGCAGAGTTCCAAAGAATAGTAAGGAGAGATAAGAAAGTCTTCCTCAGCGATCAATGCAAAGAAATAGACGAAAACAATAGAATGGGAAAGACTAGAGATCTCTTCAAGAAAATTAGAGATGCCGAGGGAACATTTCNCTGCCGCCCCGCGAGCCGCTTTGTCTCGGGCGGGGCGCGCGGGAGAGGCCGCCAGGTGCCCCCCGCCGCGGGCCCGGGCCCCCCGCCCCGGGGTGGCGGCGGTGGCGCCGGGCCCCGGGGCGGGGGGCGCGCCGGGATGGGCCCCAAGCGGCGGCAGCTGACGTTCCGGGAGAAGTCGCGGATCATCCAGGAGGTGGAGGAGAACCCGGACCTGCGCAAGGGCGAGATCGCGCGGCGCTTCAACATCCCACCGTCCACGTTGAGCACCATCCTGAAGAACAAGCGCGCCATCCTGGCGTCGGAGCGCAAGTACGGTGTAGCCTCCACCTGTCGCAAGACCAACAAACTGTCCCCTTACGACAAGCTCGAGGGGCTGCTCATCGCCTGGTTCCAGCAAATCCGCGCCGCTGGCCTGCCGGTCAAGGGCATCATCCTCAAGGAGAAGGCGCTGCGTATAGCCGAGGAGCTGGGCATGGACGATTTCACTGCCTCCAACGGCTGGCTGGACCGCTTCCGCCGGCGCCACGGGGTAGTGTCCTGCAGCGGTGTGGCCCGCGCCAGGTCGCGCAGCGCTGCCCCCCGGACCCCAGCGGCGCCCGCCAGCCCTCCCGCAGTGCCCTCGGAGGGCAGCGGTGGGGGTACCACGGGCTGGCGCGCTCGGGAGGAACAGCCGCCGTCGGTGGCCGAGGGCTACGCTTCCCAGGACGTGTTCAGCGCCACTGAGACCAGTCTGTGGTACGACTTCCTGCCCGACCAAGCGGCGGGGCTGTGTGGCAGTGATGGACGGGCACGCAGGGCCACCCAGCGCCTGAGTGTCTTGCTGTGTGCCAACGCCGATGGTAGTGAGAAGCTGCCCCCACTTGTGGCTGGCAAGTCGGCCAAACCCCGTGCAGGCCAAGCTGGCCTGCCCTGTGACTATACCGCCAACTCTAAGGGTGGTGTCACCACCCAGGCTCTGGCCAAGTACCTGAAGGCCCTGGACACCCGCATGGCTGCAGAATCTCGCCGAGTCCTGCTGCTGGCTGGCCGCCTGGCTGCCCAGTCCCTGGATACCTCGGGCTTGCGGCATGTGCAGCTGGCCTTCTTCCCACCAGGCACCGTGCAGCCGCTGGAGCGTGGAGTGGTCCAACAGGTGAAGGGCCACTACCGCCAGGCTATGCTGCTGAAGGCCATGGCAGCGCTAGAGGGCCAGGATCGCTCAGGCCTGCAGCTGGGCCTCATGGAGGCCCTGCACTTCGTTGCTGCGGCTTGGCAGGCTGTGGAACCTTCGGACATAGCTGCCTGCTTTCGTGAGGCTGGCTTTGGGGGTGGCCCTAATGCTACCATCACTACTGCCCTCAAGAGTGAGGGAGAGGAAGAGGAGGAGGAGGAGGAGGAAGAAGAGGAAGAGGAGGGTGAAGGGGAGGAGGAGGAGGAGGAAGATGGTGAGGAGGAGGAGGAGGAAGCGGGGGAAGGAGAGGAGCTCGGGGAGGAAGAGGAGGTAGAAGAGGAGGGTGATGTTGATGACAGTGAGGAAGAGGAGGAGGAGGAGGAGGAAGAGAGCTCCTCTGAGGGCTTGGAGGCTGAGGACTGGGCCCAGGGTGTAGTGGAGGCTGGTGGCAGCTTCGGAGGATATGGTGCCCAGGAGGAGGCCCAGTGCCCTACCCTCCATTTCCTGGAAGGTGAGGAGGATTCTGAGTCAGACAGTGAGGAAGAAGAGGAAGATGATGAGGAGGAGGATGAAGATGATGAAGATGATGAGGAGGATGGTGACGAGGTGCCTGTACCCAGCTTCGGGGAAGCCATGGCTTACTTTGCTATGGTCAAGAGGTACCTCACCTCCTTCCCCATTGATGACCGTGTCCAAAGCCACATCCTCCACTTGGAACATGATCTGGTTCACGTGACCAGAAAGAACCATGCCAGGCAGGCAGGAGTTAGGGGTCTTGGACATCAAAGCTGAACCACTGAGCTTAGCCATGCCCCCGACCTGGATGTGGCAGCACCAGGGCAGAGGACTCTCTGGGCAGCTGCTGTGGATGGAGCCAGAGTGGGGAACCCCACATCCTTTAGTGATATTCTCCTGGCCCTGTGACAGGCCCAGTCACCTCTAGGGCCTGGGGCTGGCATCAGCCTCACTGCCTGCTTTTTGCCTCTTTTTCAGAATCCTCTTTCCTCCCCAGTTGCCCCTGGGCATGGGGGACTAGGTGGGGAGGATGGGGAGCTGTCCGGTGCTACCACACCGTGCCATCAGTGGACTAGGCCACAGTAGCAGCCAGGGATGGACCCTGGAAGCTCCTGGCCAGAGAGTGCCTCTCCCCTCTGCCATCCACACCAGGTCTTTGGTGGTGGGGGGGACCCCAAAGCCATTCTGGGAAGGGCTCCAGAGAAAAGTCCAGCCTAGGACTCCACAAGGCTGGCAGCCCCACATCCCTGTCCCCAGGCCACCTTGAGAAGCACAGTCTAACCACGGGCTCCTAGGCCTGCCTCAGCCTGCTTCCCCACTTCCCAACCCCTTCCTCTGGCCCAGTCCATGTTACTTTGGCCCTTGATTTTCTTTCAGATTGGAGGTTCTCAAGAGGCCCTCCAGAGGAGTGATAATGGGCACTTCCCTTGAGGGCAGCTGCAGGCCCCATGCCTCTCCTCCCTCTCTGGCAGGGCCCTATCCTGGGCAGGGGGCCTGGGGCTGGGCCCAGAGTCCAGCCATCCAGCTGCTCCTTTCCCAGTCTGAATTCAATAAATCTGTCTGCCCCCCTTTTGTGGGAGTGGACGTTTTAACAGCCAAGGGTGCATCCTTCATGGTCTGGGCTTGCGTCTGTCTTGGGGACACTTCCTTTCCCTGTTCCTTTTGATCCTTGCTCTGGTGGGACAAATGTTGAGAGAGTGGCTACAGCCCAGGCCCTGACCAGGGTGAGGGGCAACATCTGTATTTAAATGTTGCCTAATCTGCCTGCCTCCTTAAGTACAGGAGACTTAAGAGAGTCAAGTTCGATCCCTGGGTCGAGAATGTCCCCTGGAGGAGGCAGTGGCACCCCACTCCAGTATTCTTGCCAGGAGAATCCCATGGACAGAGGAGCCTGTCGTGCTACAGTCCATAGGGTCGCAGAGGCAGACATGACAGTGTCTGAGCACAGGCTTGGGGACAGGAGGGATCTTCAGTGCACCAATGCCTGGGGGTGGGTTTGAGGAAGCTGGGCCTTGCAGTACTTAGAGGTTAGAAGCTTTGGGTCAGTTGGCTAGGATAGAAGGGAGGGAGCCAACAGTCCCTGGAGGGCCAAATTAAGATGGGTGCCTGGGAACTAGGCTTATCAAGGCCCATTAAAGAAGACCCTTGCAGAAGAGGGGCAGGAGGGCAGAAAGAAAAGAATGTTGGGGGCAGCTCCTGTGGTCCAGGTTGGAGTTGCAGGGATATCCCTTGTATGGTGCCTTAAGTGGGGAGTCCTCTACGCCTTTCAGTGTTTGGCATCTCCAGTCCTGGTGGCTGTCCTTGGGAACAGTGGCAGGGTAGAGGTGAAATTGCTGGGGACACTTTGCACCCGGAAGAGGTTGAGGATGTCAACCACTCCTTGTGTGGTACCCTCTAGAGGGCCCCCATCCACAGGTGAGACAGCCCGCTCTGCTGATCCCACCTGCCTTTTCTCTTCTCACCCCTCCCAGGCCCTTTCTCACTGAGGTCCTCTGGCCCCAGTGGTTCCAGTGAGGGGAGGGCCTGAGCTTCAGCAGGCTGGCAGCTCTGGGCCCCAAACCGGTTTTCCCACCTTGCCTGAGGCTGGCACATCACCCCTGTGTTTCCCTGCCCCCACCTCATTGCAGTTCCTCCTCTCTCCACCCTGGAATGTGGGGGGCGGAGGGGGGGGGGTGCGGCACTTAGCCACATCATCTTTTTAAACAGGAAGGTGGAGGGGCTGTTCCACACCTCCCTTCCACACCTCTGGCACTCAGGGATTCCTTCCAGGCCTTGAAGGCTTCAGAACTAAGTGAGAGCAGAAAGCACCTGGGATTCTCAGCCCCACCCTGGCCCACGTCTAGTCCCCATCTGAGCTCTGGAGGATAAGACAAGGAAGCCCAGTCTGCCCCCTCGCCTGCTCTGGAGTAAATGGGTGGGAGCAGTAGCTGGCTCCCTAGGTGCCACTGGCCAATCCAAGTCCCTCACTTCAAATACCAACAAGGCAAATGCTTCCATTTGTCTGCTGCCAACAAGAATGCCTCTTGCTGGAACTGAGATCATGTCTTTAATGATAACACCAGTCAATATGAATAGGGCGCTTGCTGTGTGCCAGGCTCTGTGCTAAACACTTTAGATGCTCGCAAAGCTCTTGTGAGGGGACTGGAAGAGCAGGTCTCTGATCAGGGAACTAGATCCTACAGGCTGCAACTAAGTTTCATGCTGCAACTAAAGATCCTGCTTGCCTCAATGAAGACAGAAGATCCCCTATGCTGCAACTAAGACCCAACGCATCCAAATAAATAAAAATTTTTTAAAAAAGAAACCCGTATGAGGTAGGTAAAACCATGAGAAAACATGCACAGAAAAGTGCCCAAAGGCAAATCACTAGTCTGTGGCAGAAGCAAGCTCTCTTCCCCAGGCTGATCTAAATGTCCCTTTACTAAGACATTCCTAGCCCTGTTTTCCTAAAGGAACTGGTTACTGACTCAGTTTCTAACTTGTAGAAGACTAGCTCTTGGAGATGAACAGTGTAGAAGTGTCTACAGGAGCTGAAGCTCCCGTTCTTATAACTCCTGTTCTGCCAGTCCCCAAATATAGATCTGTAAATATCCTTCCCATTCTCCCTATTACTCCTTTGGGACAAATTGATGAGAACCATATCCATTTCGTGAAGAAATAAATAGGGTTAAGGACTTAAATGACCTGCAAAGACACTGATCTTGAGATCTGGTTCTCTCCCTGGGAATCTGGGTTACATGTTATATGCTCCACCAGGACACTACTGGGGGTGGGGGTATAAGGGGCAGTGGTGTGGAGATGACCCTATGAGCATAGAGCTTTAAGGAGGGACCTGGCAAGGACTGTCACACAGGCTTCCACAGTCCAGAAGTGAAGCAGCTGGTGACTAACAATGGACCCCCAGATAAAGCTGACAAAACACTGGGCTGCTGCCTTCACTTGGGACTGATTGCTAAAGGACCCTGAAGGGGATCCTTGTTCTGAAGACACTGATGCAGGGATTCTGGAGGCCTGGTTGTCTTCGGCAGTTCCCAGAGTGGGCCAGTGTCTGGTCAGCATTTGGCAGAGGTGGTTTCCTGGGAGGCGGGGAAGAGAAACCACCTTTTCAAAGTGAGGCCTGAAAGGAGGCAGTGGGAGGGGGTAAAACTACAACTCCCAGAAGTCCCCGCTCCCCGGCCAGTCAGTTTCGGTTGCCATGGTTTCAGAAAACAATATGGCCGCTCCCAGGTGGGACGCGAGTCTGGGTTAGAGACGCAGCGGTGGATCTGGGTCACAGCAGTGGCGAGAGAAGAGGGTCTTGAGGGCTCGTGAGGTTGGCCCTGGACGGTATACAGCTGGAACGGCTTGACCTTTCCGAGGGCGCCAATGGCGAGCAGCGTGGATGAGGAAGCACTGCACCAACTGTATCTGTGGGTAGACAACATCCCTCTGTCCCGGCCCAAGCGAAATCTGTCCCGGGACTTCAGTGATGGAGGTGTGTGCGCCAACGTGTGTGAGTGTGTCCGCACGCACGCCTGGGTATGTCCTGCATGTCTTTGTGTGTCAACGCCTTCTGTCCTGTATGTACGTGTGTACAGGGTCTATGTGAATACATGTCTCTTGGTGCTTGTGTGCTTGTGGCAGAGAAGTTAGGTGTGGGTTAGTGAGAGGGGTGTCCAACTATCTCCTAAGATTTCAATTGCAGAAGTGTGCATCTGTGGGAATGTGAACATGTGTGTGTCCATATTTATGTATACATGTTTTATCCTTTATGTGTGTGGGGTGTGTTGTGTCTGTGTATGTGTCTATGATTCCTTCTCTGGACTTTAATGACTAATATGTGTATTTGTGCATCTGTGTGTGTGTGCGCGTGCTTATTCCTGAATTTTATATGTCTTGTGGGAGTCTGAGCATGTGTTTGTTCATATGCAAGTTGATATGTTCTGTCCTATATGTAAGAATGGGGGTGTTGTGTGCATGTGTTTCTTTGTGATTGTTTAGGTGTCTGTGTGTTGAAGACCCTCTCCTGGGATTTTAATGACAGAAGTATGCATTTCTTTGTGTGTATATTGATGTATATGTGACACTTTGTGTTTCCGTGTACACGTGTGTTGGTAACTGTCTCTTGGGACTCTGGTGATGGCCCTATGCGTCTGTGTGTGTTTCTACATCTCTGTATCATTGTGTGTGTGTATGTGTATTTATGTCAGTTCCTAGGATGAGGCCCCAGGCTCCTGAAGGTTTTCTTGGAGACTCATTCTCTAATAGGGGACTAGAGACCTTAGTTTTCAGATGCCCTGAGTTAATGGCAAAGAGATGAAGCTCCTCTGGAGAGTTTGTCTCTGGCTGATCACTGTTCTTGGTCTCTTATCTCCCCTCCATATTATCCTTCCCCTTTCCACATCTCTACCTCTTCTCTTGGCCCCACCACTCTGCCACCCCGATTCTCCCACCCCACCCATTCCTTCTCCCTCTTCCTTCTTCTTTACCCATCTCTACACCTTCCATGTCTGCTCCCACCTCCTCTCCCTCAGTCCTGGTAGCAGAGGTCATCAAGTTTTACTTCCCCAAGATGGTGGAGATGCACAATTATGTCCCTGCCAACTCTCTCCAGCAGAAACTGAGCAACTGGAGTCACCTGAACAGGTAACAGAATACCTGGGCACACTAGTGGGATCTCTAGCCCCTAGCCTGGGATCCGAGGAAGGGTTGCCCAGCCCTTCCACCTTCTACGGTCTCCACAGTCCAGGCTGGTGGCTGGGGTGGGAAGGACAATGCAGACAGAATCTATCTGGTAACAAAATCAAGGGACTCTTCTTTGGGGGAGGTGACAAGGATCCTCGAGACATACATGCACTGGGCTCAGGTTGGGTGCCCTTCCATTCCCCCAGGGCTGTGCATTGAAGGGCTACCACTGCTGCATCTCCTTCCTTCCCCCCACACCTCACTTCATCCACCCAGGAATCAGTCCACCATCCCTGTGTCTACCCCCAGGAAGGTGCTGAACAAACTGAACTTCTCTGTACCAGAGGATGTGATGCGCAAGATAGCACAGTGTGCCCCAGGTGTGGTGGAGCTGGTGCTCATTCCACTGAGGCAGCGCCTGGAGGAGCATCAGAGACGTAGGAAGCAGGGCATTGGATCCTTACAGGTGCCTCCTTACTCCAGCTTCTTGCACTGTTCTAGGGGAGTTTCCCAGGCAGCAGAAAGCTCTGCCTCAGTGACAAGTGTGGGAGAAGGGTGCCTGGCTAGAGGGAGCCCACAGAGGGAGGGATGTCCTTGGGAGTGGGCAGCCCAAGTTCACTGCAGACTCTGGGCGATTCTTACAGGAGCTGGCTCCCCAGGATGGCACTGACTACATGGATGTGGGTAAGGTAGCCTTTACTTGCCTTCCCTTCCAGGAAGAGCTTTTCTCTTGTCCTTCCTTCCTGTGGGAGAAGGGGTGGGACTATGGGGAGGGGGGAGACAGGAAAACAGGACTCCTTCAGGGTTATTCCTATACTTGCCTTGTCTCAGGTTTGTCCCAGAAGGCCCGAGGGGAAGGTGTCCCAGACCCCCAGGGACGGGGGCAACTCAGGTAAGGAAGCTGGGAGCTCCTGACCTTACCAAACCTGATATTCTCTCTACCTGGGAGGGGAGGGTGAGGGTTGCATCTGGAAAGGTAGGGAAGTCAGGGATGGAGGGATTTCAGGGACAGTGGGAGAGAGGGAAGGCTTGGCTGAGGGACACTGAAAGGGTGATGGTGGGGTCTGAGATCCAAGCCTCAGCTAAGCTGCCTCTCACCCCAGGGAGGGCCGACTGCCTGTGCCCCGGCCTCCAGGGGACAGCCAGGCGCTGCAGAGCGACCCGAACTTCGTCCTCCAGATCGCTGAAAAGGAGCAGGAGCTGTTGGCCTCCCAGGAGACCGTGCAGGTGAAGGCGCACTGGGAGGGAGCCGGGGAACTGAGGCCTGGGAAGATGGGCAGGGGGCAGCAGGCCACTGGACTTGACTTCTGTGTGGCTTGGCCTAGGTCCTGCAGATGAAGGTGAGACGCTTGGAGCACTTGCTCCAGCTCAAGAACGTGCGCATAGAAGACCTCTCCCGGAGGCTCCAGCAGGCAGAGCGTAAGCAGCGGTGAGCCTGGGAGACGCCCCCTTATCCGCCAGAGCCCAGATGTCACAACTGACGCACCCACCTCAAAGGGCAGATGAATGGGCGGGCGGAGCCAGCTGCTCCAGTGAGCCTCCTGGGACACAAGTGCCCCCTTGGGGTGTGAGTGAGCCTGGGGGGCAGTGGGACAGGAACCCTCCAAGTGGAGCCCAGGAACTGAGCCACTCCTTCCACTCCATCTGGGTCAGGAGAATGGACCGCTTTCCAGAACCCAGAAGCCACATGCAGAGACCTGGCGTGCACCCCAAATCAGTGCTTATCACCAGAGACTCTGCCTTGGTGCTCCCAGTGCTGGGCCCTAGGGGGTGGTCCCCCAGCTTGGTCTGCACCCCTAGAACCAGGTCCCCACCCAGCTCTGGTGACAGTAGTGTCTCCATCCAGGCTAGTTCTCTGTACCATGGGTCAAAGAGGAGGCTGTCCAAGACAGCTGAGGGGCTTCCTTGCCCATCCTGGGCACTCACCTGGGACCCAGCTGAAGGCTGGAGAACACAGCAGCTGAAGAGGAAGGGGTGAGGTGTGAGCTCAGCCATAGACTGTGCCTTCCAGTTGCCCTCCCTTCCCACAGCATATGTTGAGAATGTTTGGGGGATGTGGAGCTGAGTTGTTCCCATTAAAGTTATGGTGTCCTTCCTGTGCCTGCTTTCTCTTCTCTGAGGGATGTGAGTTTTCCTCCTTGTGTTATCCCCACCCCTTAAGTGAAAGAGACTTGTGGGCCCAGGCTGGGTCTCAATTCTTGGGGAGCTGGACCCTGCAGTGGCCACTTTTTGGTAGGAGGTTGGTTTTGTGCACAAGGACTGCCTGACTTCTAACTCTTACAAGTCTAACTCTTAACTAAGTCAGGTCTTAGACTGACCCCCAGACTTACTCTGTGTCTTCCAACATTGCCCAAACCCAAGCACAAATCCAGGCTTCAGATTCTTCCCAAATGTAGCCACACAGTCACCCTCAACCTTGCTTATGGACTCACCCCTAAATGTGTATGACTCCTGACCCTGCCCACAGACTGACCCCAAGTTCTGTGGACCAAGACCAAGCTTGACTCCCAACCCTGACCAAGATACCATGGCCTTGGTGTGACCTTAACTTTGATCATTACACTGCCAGTAACATTGAACATCTGAATATCCTGAGACCCCACAATTCTATTCCTAGGCATATATTCAGCATCACTTCAGTTCAGTTGNTTCTGTGGACCAAGACCAAGCTTGACTCCCAACCCTGACCAAGATACCATGGCCTTGGTGTGACCTTAACTTTGATCATTACACTGCCAGTAACATTGAACATCTGAATATCCTGAGACCCCACAATTCTATTCCTAGGCATATATTCAGCATCACTTCAGTTCAGTTGCTCAGTTGTGTCCGACTCTTTGTGACCCCATGGACTGCAGCACACCAGGCCTCCCTGTCCGTCCGTAACTCCTGGAGCTTGCTCAACCTCATGTCCATCAAGTCGGTGATGCCATCCAACCTCTCATCCTCTGTCATCCCCTTTTCCTCCTGCCTTCAGTCTTTCCCAGCATCAGGGTCTTTTCCAATGAGTCAGTTCTTCACACCAGGTAGCCAAGTATTGGAGCTTCAGCTTCAGCATCAGTCCTCCCAGTGAATATTCAGGGTTGATTTCCTTTAGGATTGACTGGTTTGATCTCCTTGCAGCCCAAGGGACTCTCAAGAGTCTTCTCCAACATATTCAGCATATCCAGGGGAAACTTAAGTTCCTGTGTTTTGTGACACATGTACTGTGATGTTCATAGCAACACTCTTTGTAATAGCAGAACTGAAAAGAACTCCTATTAATTCTGTTACAAACTTAGTGACTTGGACAGCACATATTTATTACCCCATATTTTCTGTGAGTGAAGAGTCCAGGCATGGCTTAGTTGGATCCTCTGGTTCAGGGTTTCTCACAAGGCTGTGGTCAAAGCTGTGGAGCTATGGTCTCGTCTGAAAACTGGGGGAAGATTGACTTCTAAGTTCAGTTGATTGTCAACAGTTAAGTTCTTTGTGGGCTGACAGACTGAGGGTTTGGTTTTTGCTGGCTATTGACTGGTGGCTGCCCTCATTTCCTTGCCACGTGACCATCTCCAGTATGAGAGCTTACTTCATCAAAGCCAACAAGGGAGTTAATGGAGTCTGTTAGCAAGATGGAAGTTATAATCTTATCTAATGTAATTGCAGAAGTGACATCCATCACATTTGTGGTATTCCATTTATTAAAAGTCATTAGACTGACTTCCCTGGTGGTCCAGTGGTTAAGAATCCACCTTGCAACGCAGGGGACTCAGGTTCAATCCCTAGTCAGGGAAGGAGCCCACGTGCTGTGGAGCAACTAAGCCTGGGTGCCACAACTAGAGAGCCGTACTCTGCAACAAAGATCCTATGGGCTGCAGCTAAGATCCAAGGCAGCAAAATAAATAAATAATTCATTAAGTCCAGCCCACTTTCAAGGGGAGAGGTACACATAGGTGTGAAAATCAAGAGGCAGGGATAACTGGGAGCTATTTAGAAGCTTGTGACCATGAAGATGAAGAAACAATGAAAGGATAAAGTCTAGAATAGTGTTATTTCTGAGAGAAAGCAGAAGACTTATTCTATTGTTGATCGACACCTGGGTGGTTTTCCATTGGGGGCTATTACAAATGATGCTGCCACAAAGATTTGTACACGTGTCTTTTGATGTGTAACTAAGAGTGGAATTGGTGGGTCACAGGGTTGGCATTTATCAGCTCTATTAGATACCGCCAGGCAGTTTTCCAATGAGGTTATAATTGTTTAATTTTTATTAAAAAGAATGGAGTCCAAGGAATTCCCTGGCAGTCCAGTGGTTAGGACTCCAGGTTTTCACTGACAAGGGTGCAGCCTCAGCCCCTGCTTGGGGGAACCAAGATCCCACAAGCTGCACTGTACAGCCAAAAAAAGAAAAAGGAAAAAAAAAAAAAAAATGGAGTCCAGAAAACCATGTGTTTGAAGCTGGAGTGGATGCTTTACATATGATCAATCTGTCCTCCTAACCTGCAGTTGCTCATAAATCCTCCCTTGCTGGCTCACCCTATTCTTGGTACACAGGCTGTTGGACTTTGAGGGGGGGCAGTTGGGTACTTTCTACCCTGACTTCCTCCTGGCATGAAGAGTCTCATTTCCTCCTGGAGGCTTTCTGGAACTATCTGCACTTGCACCGTGGTTTTGAGGCCTTCCCTGGGAGCCTGTAATATCCCCAGACATGGAAAGCTCTGTATTGCAGGTCCTCCCACCTGGCTAGTTAGCCAGACTGCCCAGTGCCTGGGAATGTGAGGAATGTTTGTCAGGGATAGGAGATCACAGTTCTTTTTGTCTTTTATCTCCCACCCTAAACTGTTCAGTTCAGTTCAGTTCAGTTCAGTCGCTCAGTCATGTCCAACTCTTTGCGACCCCATGAATCGTAGCACGCCAGGCCTCCCTGTCCATCACCAACTCCCGGAGTTCACTTAGACTCACGTCCATCGAGCCTTGCACAGTAACTTGCTAGTCACATACACTTAGTAAATAGTTGTTGAAAGGAGGTGACAATTAAAAGTCCCAAGGGAAAGAAAAGAAAAGAAATAATACAGTTAGTTGTTAGTCTGTATGTCTGAAAGAGCCCAAACCAGGGATGATTTTGAGAAGTTGACTAGAAAAATATAAAACAGGAAGGCCTTAATCTGGTCTTGAAGGGAGGGCAGTTTTGCCTATGAGAGGAGGGAAGGTAGTATAAGGGGGGGATCATAAATTCAGATGTCTACATAGACCCAGAGGTAGGTAAAATAAATGTCAGAAAATAGGGACTGGTGAGGACTATGGTAAATTGAGGTGTCAGCCTTTGGTGCCAGACTAGAATTGAATCCATGTTGTTCAGTCAGTAAGAGGAAGAGGAAGCAGAGAAGGAAGAATTAGACTTTTTCCCAAGAGTTTAGTTTTTAAAAATTAATTAATTAATGTATGGCTGCATTGGGTCTTCCCTGCTGTGTGTAGGCTTTTAGTTGCCCTGAGCAGGGGCTACTAGTGGTGCAAGGATTTCTCACTGCAGTGGCTTCTGTTGTTGCGGAGCAGCACAGGCTCTAGGTGTGGGGGCTTCAGTAGTTGCAGCACTCAGTCTCAGTAGTTGTGGCCCAGGCTCAGTTGCCTTGAGGTATGTGGAATCTTCCCAGACCAGGAATCGAACTGTGTCCCCTGCATTGGCAGGTGGGTTCTTAACCACTGGACCAACCAGGGAAGTCTGAATTAGAATTTTTTAAAGCCCATATGGACTAAACAAAATATTATAGTTTACTCTGGGCACATCGTCTGCCACCTTGAATAGACACAGGACTGCAACTGAAGGGGGGACAAGTAGGGCACATGGACTGGTGGGGTTGGGTAAAGAGAAAGCATCTGGCAAGAGTAGTAGATGGGCTGAGATCAGAATGTGGAAATCTCCCGATGATCGGTCATCTCAAACACCAGAGTGTTAACGTTTCACCCAAAATGATGCTAAGTTTGAGGTTTCTCTGGACACTCCCAGAGCACAGAGCGCTTTGGAGCAGGGTAGGATTCACTGGAAACGATAGCTCAGGAAGATCTGTCAACAGTGTTAACCAGGGACCAGAAGATAGGTTAGGGGTCACAGGGATCCAGCAGAGGGTAGGAGCCTTGGAGGTTCCCTAGAGGCAGTGACCGCGGTCTTTCTGAAAAGAAGCTGGCCTTCAGCTGCCCATATCATCTCTCACCTAGTTATGTTATTAGAAGAGTTCAATCCCCTCGGGTACTTTAGGGACCCTGTTCCAGCCAGCGAAATGGGGAGGGGGGTGTTGTTTGTTCAAGGACCTGTAGGCGGAGCAGTGGCTGGACCCCTTAAAGATCCGAGGGCTACGTTTTTGCTCCGAAGGCTCTGTGCAGGTGCGCACCCTGGGACGCAGAGCTAGGCTCATCCTCTGACATTGCCACTGCCTCCATAGAGACAGCAGAAGCTGTGGTCCCCGCAGGCACCTGCAGAGGTTCTCCCAACCCCCACACCGTGGGGCCTTCTTTGTTCTGATGCATTTCAGGGCCAGCCGGGCGCCCAGGATGTGTCTCAGATCCTCAAGGGGGCACTTCCTCCGAGGCAGGGAGATGAGACGGAAGAGGAAGATGCCGAAACCAGAGATCGCAGAGCGAGAATGGAGGGTTCTTCCGCTCCAGGACAGGACCTAGCGAAACCCGTATCAACGGCCAGGCGGGCTTGGAAGCCTAGGGGAAAAGGCAGCCTTCAGGTGCCCCACCTAGCTCTGAGCCCCACCTTACGGCCGCTCCAAGGGGCAGAACCCGAGGGACGCCCCTTCCAGTTGGGCGGAGACGGAAAGTGCAAACCCCAAAGCTGAGAGCGGACGCGCGTTTATCCCATTCAAAGTTGCTTGCTTCTTCCTTCTCTGGCTTCTGAGCGATTCCGGTTTTAGGCTACAGCGAGCTCGAGGGCTAACCTCATCGCGAGAACTTCTCGGGCCCTGGGGCGTGGACTCTTACGGCGCAGCCGCAAGGCCTCCTGACGCAGAGGCGCATCACCCGTTGGCGGTTCTCTGGCGCCCGCTTATTGGTCCGAAGCGCCCTCGCCCCACCCCCCCGTCGACCAATGGACGGGGAAGGGGCGTGCCCCGGCGGCGGGTGGCGGCGGCGCGGGGCTCTCTCCTGTTCGGCGTTGAGCCCCGGCTGCTGCCGTGGTCTCCAGAGCTGCCGCCGCTGCGGTCGTCCCTGACCGTCGCGGCCTCAGGGTGCTTCCCGCACGGTGAGACTGCTCTTCCTTCTGCCACCTCCCAGTTTCATCCCGCTCACAGAGATCCCCTCCCAATCGAGGGTAGTCGGTGCCTGGGACCCCTCCGGCTGGAACAGGGGGGTTCGGTGTCGGGGCCGGGCCAGGGAGGGCTCCTTGGCACCCAAACTGGGAAGGTATTAGGCCCCAGGGCCGCAGGTGACCGTTAGGTGGTAGAGTTGAAGTGTTTTCCGCGGGGCGCTGTCGAGGGCACGTGTGACACAGTGAGGGTGGGGGCCTAGAGTCAGCGCCGTCAGCAACTCCTAGCACCCCCTCTCCCCCATTGTCATCGCCTCGCTGGTGACCTTGGACTAGTAGTCTCTCTCTGACCTCCCGTGGCTCGGCACCTTCAGGGAGGAGGGCAGAGATGTTGGGGAGTATGGGCTCGCGAAACTACTGCGTCAGCAGAGGTGATGGTGAGACAGAGAGGATTATCTCTGAGGGACAGAGCCGCCGCCTCGCAGCCCGGAAGGGATGTGATTGGGGTGGGTGGGGTGGGGGCGGTGTCCAGACGCATTTGTCCCCTCAGAAGGTGAGGATAGGATGGGGATGGAGGGTGGAGAGGATACAGATTCATATACCCAGGCCCCTGATGTCTCTGGGAGCTTGGCGATTACCACCCCGTTGTCACAGAGCAGGAGGCCTTCGTTTAGGTTCTGGACCAGTGTTTCTTTTAGTGAGCAGGGATCCTGGTGGACTGAGAAGGGAGACATTCAGTTGCTTTTCCTCTTGAATCTTGGCTTTGGGAAGTGTGGGTAAGCGTTTCTCTGCCCAGGGAGCTGAAGCAGGGCAGAGGCAGCGATTGCCCCCTCGACCTGGCCTCACCTGGGTGGGGCGTCAGTCTGGAGGCTAGAGGTGTCTGAGCACCCTCAGGCTAGAGGGATTGTGGGGAGGAGATGCTGGGGAGAGAAAGGCAGCATTTCTTGGGGGAGACAAGAGGATGTGAGATGGTGGGGGTCCTTTCCTCAGTCCAGCCCCGCTCCACCCATTTTTGAGAGAGAGAATACCGTACTTAACCCTTGCAACTTTGGCCTGCTAGAGAAGGAGGAAATGGAGTCACATCCAGGCTGAGTTGGTGTAAAACTGCCACAACCACTCCTGACCTCCAGCCTTGCCTTTCCAGGCCTTGTTCTAAGTATGCAGGCCCTAGTGAGCTGGGGCTGCTCTCTTGTTGCACAGCACAGGCTCTAGGCACATCGGCTTTAGTAGTTGTAGCACGAAGGCTCAGTAGTTGCTGCTTTCGGGTTCTATAGAGCGTGGACTCAGTAGTTGTGCCTCACAGTTGCTCCTCAACAAGTGGGATCTTCCCTGACCAGGAATCAAACCTGTGTTTCCTGCATTGGCAGGCAGATTCTTTACCACTGAGCCACCAGGGAAGCCCCATGCTTGAGCTTTGAGGAACAGCTTCTGTGGGATTGAGTGCTTAAGCCAGGATTGAGCCCAGAGTTGGGGTGGGGAGGGTAGGAGATTGTACAGTTCCTAGCTCAGAAAATACTTGAACAGGTTGAGAATGGGAATTGAAGAATGAATGAGAAACAAGGGCCCAAGAAGCATGTCCCTAACCACAAAGCAGAGGACAAGCTGGGGCTGGTCCTGTGATGCCTGGGACTTGGGGGCTGCAGAGAGGTGCTGTGAGCATGAAGCTGTGGGGTATAGGGCAAGAGGGTGGCAGGTCCTGGAGCTCTGCTTTGCCATGGACAGACTGTCTCCAGCCTTGGACACCAAGTATGGGGCAGTCTGGAGTAGCAGCTGGCACCCTGTGTGCACAGCGGGAATCTAGGGGGCTAAGGACTCTGAGTTTCTGTGTAACTGTCTCTCTGCCTAGCTGCCATTTCCTTGTTTCTGTTCCTCATGCCAGAGGCACCAGTGGGCCTGGCTGAGCCCTACCCTGGGTAGGATAACCTTGAAGCAGCTTTTCTCTCTAAAGCTGAGAGGGACCTGCGCTGGGAGCTCTCTTTCCCAGAGAGAAGATTCTAACAGTTTCCCTGAGAGAGTGACTGAGAGCTGAAGAAGTCCTCCAAGGCCCTTATTCCAGTTTCCCAATCCTCCCCATCCCATGACTTTCCGTGGTACCACCTCTGACAGCTCATATAAAGAGAGGGTGTCTTTTTTTTTTTTTTGCTGGAATGGGGGCATTTCTAAGGATACATATTCTTCACATTTTCTTTATAAGTCCTGGTTGAGGGAAGTGGACAGTGAGCTCCCAACAGTCTGCCCTCTGGCAATCCCTGGAGAACTTGCTGGCCTGGGAGTGGGGGAGGGGGAAGGCAGGGTGGTGGAAGGGAGAGGGAGGCCCCTTAACCCTTGAGCTGTTTTCTGAGAAGGCTAGAGCCTCTGGGGCCTGCCCTGAGGGCCATTCCTGACTTCAGGATTGGCTTGAAGTGCTGCTTTGATGCTGAAATTGCTGTTGCTTCAGAAAGCAGTCCTTTGGGGGATTTGTTCTACAAAGGTAGGGGCAGAGTGGCGAGTGCTGTCATAGAGCTTCAGGCACTGGCTGCAGCAGACCCACTGAGGAAGAGGCCTTTGCTTATTTATTCCTGTGCTGCAGGTGAGGAAACAGGCACTGAGGCATGAAGTAACTTTGCCATGCAGCCCGAATTTAAACCAGGTCTTTGGGGCTCTGGAGCCCACGCTCTTGACCATGGCCCTGCTGCCTCTTGGGGGCTGAGCTGCTTGGGCCATGATCAAGATTTGGCTGGCACAAGAGGAGGCCTGGGGCTTCAAGGGTGCCTGGTGTTTCTCTTTGGGAACAGCTGCTGCAGGAAGAGGCCTGATGCCCTCTTCTCCCGATTCTAGTGAAGAATTGTGTGTAGCTCAGGATCTGGCTCACAGGGGACAGCGACCAATGAGGCTTTCTGCTGGGAAAGGAGCTTTTCTAGCCTTCTCTGGGCCTTCTCATTCTCTGTTCTCAGTGCTCAAGGGTTACAAGGCAATGCCTGAGTGCTTGCTCTATACTGAGCTCTGGGCAGTGCAAGAGACACAGGTCCTGCCCTCAGTGACCTTCCCTTTCAAGGTTGGTGGTGGCAGTGGGGAGGTAACAGCTGATTGTGGCCAGGCTAGAAGATGCCCTGTGGGAGGCACCACTCTGCGATGGGGGAACGGGAATGCCTTCCAGGGCAGGGGTTGCTAAGAGAGCAGGGTGGGGAGTTCTTCTGAGAGCCTCTGGGCCCTGATGTGCTACGTCTGCCTAAAGGGCCCACTGAGGCCCATTCTTGGGCTCTGTTTAGTTTGGTCATTCATTCATTTAATGAAGATAAACCTAACACAGCTGCTCCCTGCCAGATGCTGGGCTGGGTGCTGGGGATACAGGGTTTGGCAAAAGCACAGTCGCTGCTCTTGTACGGTGGGAGACAGAGATATTAAATGATCCCAGAAGTGAGAAAGGGAATTCTTTTTGAAGATTTTCAGGCCTATCCTGGAATGGGAGGGAGTGGGAATGGGTTGTACTGCCTTGAAAAGGGTCCCCATGCTGAGATGTGGATGGGAGAACAGAATTATTCCAAGCAGATGGCCTGGGTGAAGGTAGGCAGGCAGGCAACAGGCAGTGGACAGGGGAGGAAGACAGGTACAGGACCCTGCATATAAAAGCTCTAGGAGCCTTTGCTCACCAGCCACTGTTTCATCCAGGCTTCCCAGGAAGTGTCCTGGGAAGGATTGCTGTTTCCTTCTCCAGGGGATCTTCCCAACCCAGGGATCAAACCCGCATCTCCTGAGTCTCCTGAATTGGCAGGTGGATTCTTTACCACTGCGCCACCTGAGAAGCCACAAAATTATGATTGTTGCTGTTTTGTAGTCACTAAGTCATGTCCGACTCTTGTATGACCCCATGGACTGTAGCCCACCAGTTCCTCTGTCCATGGGATTTCCCAGGCAGGATACTCAAAGGAGTTGCCATTTCCTCCTCCAGAGGATCTTCCTGATCCAGGGATTGAACCCACATCTCCCGTGTCTCCTGCATTGCAGCAGATTCTCTACCGCTGAGCCACCTGGGAAGCCCAGGAAATGGGGGGAGCTTGTCATTTTATCTCTGGCTATAGAGATGTGGCTGGAGCAGCCTCTGTGCAAGGTAGGGGGAAGGCCTGGTCCCCTTGCTCTTGGCTGTGTTTCACAGGCTCTGAGTCCACAGCTTCAGAGGGTGGCTGGAATGGGTAGGTAGGGCAGGCTTCTCTCCAAGGGCTAGACTTTATGGAGACAGCCTTAGGGGCTGCCCTTCTGGGACTGACCCAGAGTGCTGGCCTGGGGCTGTTCCTGCATTCCTGAGACTCTAGCTTTGTCCTTCCCTGTACCTCCTGAGGCTTCCAATGGAGGTGCTCCTCATATCCAAGCTGTTAGCCTTGCCTTTGAGGTGGGGCTTGAGCCTTGGTGGGCTTTTGCACTGGGAAATGGGGAGGGAGGTAAGGTCTGCTCCCATGGTAGCTCAGAACCTGAGGGGCCTTGAGGTCATGCCCTCCACAGGCCCAGCGCCAACTCTGAGGCCACTCGATGGTTTTTCTTCATTCCCTGGACCTGCAGAGGTCATTCATACCTCACCCATCTCTACTTTAGTGTATGTCTCTGACAGGTAAGGACACGTGCGTGCATGGGTGCTCAGCCCGTTGTGTCCAGCTCTTTGTGACCCTATGGACTGTAGCCTGCCAGGCTCCTCTGTCCATGGCATTCTCCAGGCAAGAACACTGGAATGGGTTCCCATTTCCTCCTCCAGGGGAAATAAGGACGTGCTTCTCTGCATAATCTAATTCCGTTATCTCACCTAGCTGATCAACTCGTATTTCTTAATGTCGTCTAAGAGCCAGTCCTGTTGATTAACATTTCCCAGTTATCTCCCATAACTGAGCGACTGAACTGAACTGAGAAATGCCCTTCTACATATGTTTTTCTTTTTGAAACTGATGTGGTGGGGAAAACCAGGTCAGTTGTCCCATTGAATATCCTGCCTTCTTAGTCTCTTTGTGTATTAATTTAGCAGAGCAGTTGGCAAACTTTGACTGTGAAGGGCAAGATAGTAAATATTTTAGACTTTGCTGGCTATGTGGCCTCCGTGGCAACTACTCAGAGTAGTTTTAATGTGTGTGCTCAGTCATGTCCGACTCTTTGCAACCCTGTGGACTGTAGCCTGCCAGACTCCTCTGTCCATGGAATTTTTTTCCAAGTAAAAATACTGGAGTTGGTTGCCATTTTCTCCTCCAGGAGATCTTCCTGAACCAGGGGTTGCTTTAGAGAAAAAGCAATTTTAGGTGGCAGTCCAGTGGTTAGGACTTTCACTGCCAGGCTTTAATCCCTGGGTCAGGGAATTAAGATCGTGTAAGCCGTGAGGGCACAGCAAAACAAAGAAACAAATAAAAGCAGTTTTAGACAACATGTAAACAAATGAGCACTTGGTTGTGTGCCAGTAAAACTTTACAAAAAAAAACAGGAAACAGTGGCAGCCCTGACAGGCTGTAGTTTGCCCATCTCCTATCTAAAGCAACTTCCTTCTTTTATTAAAATTAGGTCACTTGTCTCGCAGAATATCTGGCCTTCTGGGTCTGTCTCCTTGCTTTTTGTGGAGCCATCCAATTGGTTCTGCTCGCAGGCTAGACATTTGGGGCAGAACTGCCCTGTCAGCGGTGCTGTGACTTGGTGCTGCTTCTCATGAGTATGCATACTTGTGCCCGGTGCCCCGTTCTGAGTGAGAGGGGACTGACTAGTGCAAGACTGGCTAATGTCACTTTGCTCTGGGGCAGACTTGTTCCCTTTAACCTGGGTCATCTGTCAGTGGCACTTGCGCATCTGTGAGCATCCACGCCTTCCTGGTTGAGCACCCACTGATTGGTGTTGCTTCCAACATTTGTTTTTTGGGGGGTTGCAGAATTATTTAGCATTCAGTCATTCCTTTGTTAAGGAAAAGCTATTCTTTAACCACCAGGGCAATTTGGCTACAAGAAAGACCAAGAGACAGACTGAATTAGTTCTCTTTAAGATTGCCAGTTTTCAGAGCAGAGAATTAGGGTGTTGCTATTGTCAGTAGTGACAAATAAGGGTTTGGATTTGTTTTGCTTTCTTCCTTTTTTCATAATCATTGTGAATGCTCTGATTTTATATAGTTCCATCTGTTAACATCAATTGCATAATATTCTCTTTGATGCTGAGATGGTCCCAGCCCAGTGTTTCAGAGCTGTGCTGCTTACACAGGCTTCCTGGAGGTACTTGCCATTGCCTCTGCTCTGAGGCTGCCCTTGGGGAGCTGAACTGGAAGGCCTGCCAATCAAGCCAGAGTCTGAACTGTGAGTTCTGATGGGTGGCAACCCTCTCATAGGTGCCTGTTCTGTGTATGGCCCTGTTTGATCACCAGGAGGGAAAGCTCTAAGAACATGTCTTATTATATAGTGAATAGTGAAGTCACTCAGTCATGTCTGACTCTTTGCGACACCGTGGACTGTAGCCCACCAGGCTCCTCCGTCCATGGGATTCTCCAGGCAAGAATACTGGAGTGGCTTGCCATTTCCTTCTCCAGGGGATCTTCCAGACCCAGGGATCAAACCCAGGTCTCCTACATTGCAGGCAGATGTTTTAACCTGTGAGCCATCAGGGCAGATAGGCCCCCATATTTCACCCCATCGAAGCCTACTATTAATTCTAACCTGGATTGACTTGTGCAGCAAGAATACTGTGACCTCTGGATGTATGATGGTACAACCTGTGTGTCTGGGCTGGGCGAACTCTTGGGTCACCACTGCCAGAACTGGCCCCTGGAAAGTGCCACTGAAGTCCCCTTCCTTTGCTGGCTGCCTCTTCCCACCAGCCTCAGGTCTGCTGGGCACTAGAATTCTGGGCTGGTGCTTTGACACCCAGAAACTGCAGCTCAGTACACGCTGGCCAGGCTGTGGGTCAGTAGTGTATCAGGCAAGGGTGAGGGCTCTTGGCAAATGTGGAGTGGATGGAGGAGTAGGGGGCACAGGTATCACTTGGGCTACTGAGAGCCGCAAGGGTTTGGGTCCTTCCTAAAGGGAAACCTCTGCTCCCCCACCAGCCACGGGCCCATGACCCTTGCCCTCCCCTCTGCACTCCCCACTCATCAGGCTCCTGCTGGTGTCCCTGGAGCATGGGAGGCTGCTGAGCGTGACCGGTGGTGTCCGGCAGGAGCTGCGTGTCTCACCCTGTGGCAGGGAGGGCGTCCATGGCTGCAGCCAACAAGGGTGAGTGCCTGCCTGGTCTGCTGGGGTTTGTAGAGTCTTATAGTGCACCCTGGTGGGAAGGAGTATTGTTGCATGTGGGATCTGTGTTGGCTGTGTGTGTGTCTATCTGTCTGAATGTGAGGTATGAATTATATTACATCAGTAGTTACACCAGTGGTTGTGCTGGGGACGCCCAAGCCCTAGCAGGGAACCTTNTTTTTTTTTTTTTTGAGCTGTCAGTGGCTGAATGACTGTGACTTACCTCAGATGGTTATTTCACATCCTCCTTTTCTTGTGAGTGACATTTAAACTATCAGCACTTCTCCTTTGGTAGCACGCCATGGTAAGCCAGGAGAAAATCCTAGGACAGGCAGAGGTCTTTTGGCTGAGGTCTTATCTCCAAATGATCGTTTGCCGACTGGAATACAGAAGCCGTGAGTCCTCCTTGGCTGCTGTGTTCTAGGGACTTTGAGGTGGAAAGTGAAATTTCAGAAGCATTCCCAGTGCTCTGCTCAGCCCGCATTATTTCATATGCCCATATGCGTTGGTAGTTTGAATTCCGTACATGGATATGTTAAGCCACCTTTGCACAGAGAGTGCTGGTGACATACAGGACTGCGCCGCGTAAGGCTGAAATCCTGAGAGTGAATGCGCCTTTGCACTCATCATTCTTATGAGTACTTCAGCAACATGTGGACGTTTTGTCCACTTAAGCTTATCACACAGATGTGATGTCTATTCCCTCTTCCGGGGATGCTCTTCTCCCCAAGAGTCACATGTTCAGCCTCACCTTCTTCAGTGTTTGGTCAAGTGTGACTGTCTCAGTGAAGTGGAACTTTACTACCCTATTAAACTCACTTCTTACCCCACACCCCCGCCCCATTTTTCTGCCCTATATCTCCCCCAGCACTTAGCATTTTCTAACATGCTACTAATATAACCTTAGCGTTTTAAAGTTGTTGTTCAGTCGTTCAGTTGTGTCCGACTCTTTGTGACCCCATGGTCTGCAGCACACCAGGCTTCCCTGTCCCTCACTGTCTCCTGGAGTTTGTTCAAATTCCTGTCCGTTGAGTCAATGTTTGAAAGTTAAGAATGGGTTTTCTTTTTTTTCTGGGTAGAGATGATTGTCTCTTTTATCCTAGGTACCTAGAACATTATCTGCCTGGCACATAATAGGTGCTCAATAAAAAGTGATGGTGTGAACATATGCATGAAGGCGTAGTTGTTTGCTTTCATTCTTGCCTGCAAAGCTGGTGGGAAGGCCCAGACTGCACTGAAGGAGACCAAGCTTTAACACTACATGGGCTGCAGTCCACATCCCTTTTCCTGTTGGGATAACTGACTGCTTTGAGGCTGCCTGGAGTGAGGAAGCTGTGACCCTCAGGAGGCTCAGGCTGGGCCAAGAGAGCCTAGGAGGAAGAGGAGTCCTGGTCACCTGCCCCTTAGTGCAGGGCAGATCTCCTTGCACAGGAATCTGGTCTCTTGCTGTAAATTTATTCCTTGTTGCCTCTGGCCTTTTAAATTTGGAGTTTTATGAGAATATGTGGGGTGGTAGAGTATCTGATGCCTCTTTTGCTTCTCAGAACTCCTTCTTCCTCATCTGCAAAATAAAATCCTAGGAACTGCCTTAGAGACCTGGGTGCATTAAATGAAAGGATGTCCATAACTTCTTACTGCAGTGCTGTCATTAATTTTTAAGCTCCCTGCTTCCTCCCTGCTACCATCCCGATTTAGAATTAAGAAAAACCTTGCCCTCTTGTTTTCCCCAACAAGAACCTATATGGTTTCTCTTGTGTTTTGTTGCTATTCTTCCATTCACCATAACTTAGGCCATAGAAAAGCAGCATTTTCCAGAATGTGAGGAATAACTGAGCATTGAGACTGTCATTTTCGTGCGGTTGTCAGAGATCTGGAAGAAGCAGTTGAGAGCTCTTTTGACCTTTAGCATCAACCTCAGAGACCCTTGCGTTACTGACAGGTCGTGTTTTCAGTTCATGCCTTTAGTTTTTTGGAAGGTAGCTTGATTTTAAGTTTGCAGGTTGATTTCAAGTTTGCTTCATAGGTACAGTTTATGTTCAGCACACTGACTACCATCCATTGACTACCTTGGTCTCTCTGAGGGTCAGATAATAAATAGTTCTTCTTTTCTGGACCCATTTTGAAGTTGGCAGAGACGGTTAATAGGCAGCTGCATGCCCTCCCTTTTAGTTTTAATAATGGATGAAAAGTTCTTTCATCCACTGTTATTTCTTAGGAAACTCCAAAACAGCTTTCCTCTGAGGAATATTAATATGGCTCTTAAAAAGATAAGCGTGTTATTTAATTTTAACTTCTAGACATGAATTTCCAGTGGAATTCTGGCATTTGGGGACACCCTGGATTCAGGGGTTGGGAGTTGCTACATGGAAAGGACACACAGTGGGGAGCCTTCTCAGGCCGGTGGGAAAGGACATCAGGCAATCCCTAAGGGGCCCTTTTGAAGGTCAGGCTCCCTAGAACAAAGATAGTCATTGGGGCCAGACCCTTGGCCTGTTCATATTCATGCAGTTCTCCCCTTCAAAGGAGGTTTTTAAGTAATTTCCTTCCCCGGGGGATGGAGCAGCTGTGAGCCAAGAATTAGCATCAAGCCTTTTAAAAATAGAGACTGATGAATTTAAGAAATGCTTACCCTTTGGAAAGTCGGGTAGAGACATGGATATATTTTAAAGTAGCTATCTATCTACCCCTTTCTCTCAAAGGAGATGGAGAGGGAGGGAAGGGAGCGGAAGAGTGAGAAAGAAAGCTAGAAAGAGGTGGATTTATGCAAAAGATGGGGTATGGAGGAAAGAGAGAAGAGTCAGACATTTTTAGGGGAAAAAATGGTCTGATGGTTCTGTGTTGGGCACAGTGGCCTTGCTTTGTGTGCACCCCATTGCGGATGGTGGCTTGTTCTCAAGCCCCCTTGTGCACCATCCCCTCTGAATGAGGGGCTGCTCTGTCCCCGTTGCCATCAGCCACTGAACTGCATTACTGGGCCACCAGCCTCCGGCCTGGTTGTTCAAAGAAGAAGCAATATTTGAAAACTAGCCTGATTTTTTTTTTTCCTTTGAAATTTCCTGCATTTTCTTTACTGAGCATGTTTTCCTTTGTACAGTAATTGGGGCAAACAGAATAAATAGCAAAAAGGAGGGTCGTGAGGTGAGATTATCTGAAGGCTTTGTGAACTGTGAGAGGGAAAGGCTGGGGTGAGAGCCTGGTCACCAGACAGCAGAGACTGGTGTATTTCAGGCCAGTGCAAACTTCTGTGAGATTAATGACCCAGGTCGGGTAGACAGGTAGAAAGAAAGTCATCACTTTCTTTTAATGCTAAGAAAAAACCACTCCCTCCCTGGCAGAAGGCATGGGATCCTTAAGGATTTCATTCAGGGATTAGATATTACATATAGTTTAAAAAGCTAGTTGTTGAAAGTTAAGCTATTATTGTTTGCTCTGGCTTGCTGGAGAGTTCTCAGCATGTTGGAGACTGTGGGAGAGAGAAAGAGGAGGGTGCCTGAGAGATGGTATCAGTTCAGAGAAATCCCTGGGCTCTCTTATTTCTGCCGTTTTCCTTGTGTGTCCCCTGTGCCCCATAATCTGTTGCAGATAGTGGCGAGAGCATTCCTGGCTCTCCATTTTACTTTGTTTTGAGGCAGAATCATCTTAACAACATATTACTCAACTGGTGTTTGTGCTGTGATGGGCCTGCTCTCTTTCTGGCCATGTGGGAATTAATGACACCCTTTGGTCTTCTATTTATGAGCCCTTATGTGCCATTGATAACTGGGGCCCAGACTTGACCAAGGTCCTGTGGTTTATGTTGGATCACAAAAGATGACTCTAAAGCCAAGTCTGGCGGAATGCCATTTTGTCTAGCTTACAGGCTAAGAATAGCTTACACGTTTTTAAATGATTGGAAAAAATCAAGAGGAGATAATACTTTGTGACATGTATAAATTATTTGAGATTCAGATTTCAGTATCTACACGTAAAGTTTCACTGGGACACAACCTTGCCCACTGTTTTACATTTGGTCTACAGCTGCTCTTATGCTACAGAGTTGTGTTGTGGCAGAGATCGGAACCCTTGAATACTTAGTTCAGTTCAGTTCAGTTCAGTTCATTCTCCCAGTCGTGTCCAACTCTTTGCTACCCCATGAATCGCAGCACGCCAGGCCTCCCTGTCCATCACCATCTCCCTGAGTACACTCAGACTCACGCCCATCGAGTCCGTGATGCCATCCAGCCATCTCATGCTCTGTCGTCCCCTTCTCCTCCTGCCCCCAATCCCTCCCAGGATCAGAGTCTTTTCCAATGAGTCAGCTCTTTGCATGAGGTGGCCAAAGTATTGGAGTTTCAGCTTTAGCATCATTCCTTCCAAAGAAATCCCAGGGCTGATCTCTTTCAGAATGGACTGGTTGGATCTCCTTGCAGTCCAAGGGACTCTCAAGAGTCTTCTTCAACACCACAGTTCAGAAGCATCAGTTCTTCAGCGCTCAGCTTTCTTCACTATCTAGTGCTTTATCAGAGAAGGCAATGGCACCCCACTCCAGTACTCTTGCCTGGAAAATCCCATGGATGGAGCCTGGTAGGCTGCAGTCCATGGGGTCGCGAAGAGTCAGGCATGACTGAGCGACTTCACTTTC